>VWZF01002709.1:18360-74125 GCA_013396755.1 Sclerurus mexicanus | reverse complement strand
CTTTTCAAGGCCCAAGATGGTGTTCCAGGCAGCAGTCTGAGGCACAGAGTGCATCTCCAGCCATCCAGTGGTTGCTTCTACCATTGTAAGCACATAGCATTTTCTTTGGCAGGTTTGCAGAAGTATGATGTCAATCTCCAGGCCTCCCCCTATTTATATTTTGGCCATTGTCCACCATACTACAGAGGCTTTACCCACTTAGCCTGCTTGATCGCAGCACGTTTCACAGTTATGGATAACATGGATAGTATCCATGTTTAAGTCTACCCCTTGATCTTGAGCCTATCTGTATGTTGCATCTCTTCCTTGATGACCTGAGGTGTCATGGTTCCACTGAGCCAGAAATAATTCACCCTCTGCCAGTCCAGATCTACCTGCGACACTTAAATCTTGGCAACCTGATGCACCTGTCCGTTGTTGTGATGTTCTTCAGTAGGCCTAGTCTTGGGTATGTGTGATGTACTTTCACAGTTGACTTCTCTACCTGGGCAGCAATATCTTGCCACAGTCCAGTAGCCCAGATGGATTTACATCTGCACTGCCATTTGGTCTTTTTCTATTGGTGCAACCACCCACACAGAGCATTTATTACCATCCGCCAGTCAGCATAGAGGTAGAGTGCTGGTCATTTCTCCTGTTCAGCAATATCTAAAGCCAACATGATGGCTTTCAGCTCTCCAACCTGACTTATTCACCTGTCCCGCTATAGCTTCTGCAACTTGTTGAGTAGGACTCCATAGAGCAGCTTTACATTTTTGATGTATCCTTACAATATGACGGGAACTGTCAGCGAAGAGAGAAAGCATATCACTTTTCCTTTTCAGGTAGCTGATTATATTGTGGGGCCTCCTCAGCAAATGTCACCTTCTCCTCCTCCTTTGATAATGATAGTCTGAAATTTTCACCTTTGGGTCAGTTTGTGATGATTTACAAGATCCCTAGGTGACTGGAGTTTCCTATTTGAGCTGGCTGGGTGATCAGTGCAACCCACTTACTCCTTGTAATATCAGGGCATGATGGGCTTTCCCTTTGAACATCCAGCCCAGCACTGGCAGTTGAGATGCCACGAGGAGCTGTGCTTTGGTGCCAGTCTGAAGCAGCTCGAACCCCTTAGTAAGCTGCCCGTATCTCTTTCTCAGCTGCAGTGTAGCAGGCCTAGGATTCTTTGTATCCCCAACTCCAGAATGCTAGGGGTCCTTCTCAAATCTCCCCACGTACTTTTTTGCCACAGACTCCAGAAGGACTGTTCTTCCCAGCTGCAGTGTTGAGGCCATTTTTCACATCTTGTCCTGTTCTGACAGGCCCAAGGGCTACTGCATGAACAATCTCTTGTTTAATTTGTTCAAAAGCTTGTTGTTTGGGATCCCACTTCTTCCTGGTCACTTGATAGAGAAGGCATACAATCTGACTGTAATCTGGAATATGCATCCTTCAAAAACTCACAGTGCCTAGAAAAGCCTGTGTTTCCTTGATGGTTGGTGAGGACATAGCTGCTATTTTGTTGTCCATTGGAATCTGACATCCATCTTGCAATTTTACTTCCAAAACCTGAATTTTCTGGGCAGGTCCCTTGGCTTTGCTTTATGGCAAAACTGGTGTTCAGGAGGGTTTGGATTATCTTCTCCCTTTTCCCAAGAACTTCCTGTGCCATGTTGCTTCACATGATGATGCCATCAATGTATTTCAGGTGTTCTGGAGACTCATCCTTTTCCAGTGCAGTCTAGATCTGTACATAGCAAATAGTGGTCTGTGTTTCCACCTCTGGGACAGTCAGTTCCAAGTGTACTGCACATCCCTCCAGGTGAACGCAAACTGCGACCTGCACTCTGCTGTTAAAGGAATGGAGAAGAATGTATTAACAATGTCAGTGGTTGCACCACTTTGCTGCCTTGGCCTCCAGTTCATACTGAAGTTCCACCACGTCCAGCACAGCAGCACTCAGGGGTGGTGTGACTTTGTTCAGCCCATAATAATCTACCATCAGCCTCCGCTCTCCATTGGATTTATGCACTGGACACATAGGACTATAAAGAGTCAGCAACTCCTGCTGGTCTCTCCACGGCTCTCCAGTTTATGAATCATCTCATGGGTGGGGGTCATGGGGTCCTGTTTGATGCAGTATTGTGATGGTGCACTGTTGTAGTGATCAGTACCTATTGTTCTTTGACTCTTAGCAGTCCCAGACGAGAAGTGTCCTCTGAGACACTAGGCAGGGTATTTATCTGTCTAATTTTCTCTATCTCTGTAGCAGTTATCCTAAAAGCCCAGTGATACCTTTTGGGTCCTTGAAATACCCTCTCCTGAGGTACTCTGTGCCAGGGATGCACGTGGCCTCTGGACCAGTCACGATGGGATGTTTTTGCCATTTGTTCCCAGTCAGGCTAACTTCAGCTTCAAATACAGTCAGGTGTTGGGATCCCTCTGTAACCCCATAAGTTGCGATAAATTCTGCCCCTACATATCTCAATGGCATGAGGGAATATTGTGCATCAGTGTAAACTAAAGCCTTATGTTCTGAGTCTGATGTCTCAGGCCATTTAACCCATATAGTCCTGTAGATAAGATTGTTACTTTCCTCCACCGGCTGGAGGCAGGGCCCCTCTACTTCTAGTCATAATAGTTGTTTCTCACTTGTAATATAAACTGGATGTGCCCTCAAGAGAATCAGAAGTAACAGCAGCCCTTCAGTTAAGAATTAACCCTGTTTTGGCTGGAACCAGGACAGGAGCACAAGGTAGGAAGGACAGAGAAACCCTGTGAAGACTCACTTGTATCTACTTGCGAACTGGGTTATTTGCAACACATTACATGTGAAATTAAGTTATTACCAGGCAGATCACACTCTGTATGGGTATGAGATAGTTGCAAGTACAGCCTGTGTCTGACCTTACATCAAAGAGAAAAAATTAAAGTTTTTTCTTTATCAAGACTGGATAGATGTGAATGTTCCAGCAACATAATTCTCAGATCTGGTGCTAGCTTCAGTCTCATGAGATATTTAAAAATTGTCTATTAGAGACTCATTCTGTATGCTGTCTTTGGACCCAGAAGGTTTGTGTTTTCAGGCTTTTCCTAGAAGCATCCTGACAGAAGAATGCAGAAAGTCACCTCTGGCTGTGAGGCGCATTTTTCTAGTAGGAAAACTAGCAACCTAGTTAGGAGGAGGGGGGTTCAAGTGTCACAATAAAAATGAAAGATGTGTGTGACCCCCACCTCTCTTCACAGGTTCACTGGCTATATTTAATGAGCGTGCCCAGGTGTGCACCAGCCTGGTACCTTGGATTGTCATGAGCAAGAACACAGGAGGGCCAGGTTACTCCTCTTGCTGTTGAAACTCAGTGGGAGACTGCAACTCTTCTGAGCTCTGCCCTCTTTTCCAGATACTTTCTGCAGGTCAGGTAGTTACACCTCCTGCTAGATGACTGGTGTAGTCCTGGCTGCTCTTATACATGACCCTCTGGAAGGACCACACATTTGGTGTGAACTCCAGGTCTGCCATGCACCTGCTTGACTTCACCACCTGCAGTAGCTTCTCTAATTTGGAGGGGAATACTAGAGTGTAAAAGATGCAGGGGTGACAAGCAATTAGAGGAGGACAGAGAACATCCTGGATGTCTGTCTTGCATAAATAACACCTGCCCCAGTTCCTTTCCCAAAGAAAAGGAAAACATTAGAAATACCAAGAGTTCTTTCAAATGGTGAAATTACTTACTATTTTGTATATTATGTGGCTGAGACCAGTGGTAAAATAACTGATTCATTTACTATAATGCTGGAATTAACTGCACATGGAACGATAGCCCATTTTCCTGGAAAGGCTCCTTGGAACCGAATGTCTGGTGTGCGCTTACATACTTCTTGCTGGAAAGTGTGCTTTGCTCTGTGAACTGTGTGAAGCAAAAAGAGATTTATTACTTTAATTTTTTTTTTATTTCCCTCATCTTTTAGGAGTTTCTTTAAAGCTTTTTCACTTATTGGAGAAACTCAGGAACGAGAGAGAGTTTTAATCCACTTCTCCAGCCGATACTACCAGTGCAACCCAAACACCATTTCTTCTCAAGGTAACTTTGTTTCTGTTGCTAAGGTCTTTGGTTGTCTGCCTTTTCCTCCATGCTCACCTTCAACATGTAGGGTGCAAGTCTGTGAACTGAAGATGTGTAGTTGCCATGCCACACACTTTGGAGACTCCCTGTGGTGAGCACTGAAACCCTCCACATTCTCCACACCTAACTGTGGAAAATCTGTATTTATTCCCAGTGGGAAAGGTGTTATCCCTTCGCAGTATAAATCTTCAATTGTAGCATCTCCAGATTTGAATGTCCTTCATTGTTGTTTCTGGTCTCACAGACTTCAATGCTTATGGGTACTTGTACTCTATCTGCATATATGGGGACAAGAATAGGTCCCATCTCAGATGGAAGAAAAACTGTTGGCTTTCTGTATTCCATTCTCTGCTTGTGTCTGCATGCACTGGCAGCAGGCATGCCTGTTCTTGCCAGTTGTGGGGGTGAATTCTGGGTGCTGTATCCAGACCCTGGCATGGTTTCATCTTGACTAGCTAACATCAGTCAGAGTGCTTCCTCCTTGCCAATGTTTTCAGTCATTTTGTAAATAGATGAGGGAAACAAACAAGCTCACAGATCAAACCTGAGAAAATTGGCATTGAAGAAGAGGACAAACTGTCCACTAGCATAGCTGCTGTGTTCAGCCAGCCATGCTGGCAGAACCATGTGATTGCAGTGTGGACTGATCACACACTGAGGGAGGAGAACAAAAAAGAAAGCAAGCATGAGTTAAGCTGTACCTTTAGTCTCAAGTGTAAGTGAGAAAGAACTGCTACATTGGGAAGTACTGCCATTGCTTCCTTACTCCTTGCTTGGTGACCTATCCCGGTTGCAAAGACGTGATGTTTGTCCACTTTGCACTTGTTCAACTTTACTGGCTGTCATGCTGGGGAGGAGAAGAGGTAGCAGTAAGACAGGATCTGCTCCTATGTTATCTCTGTCCTCTGTGTATTGCCTTTTTAGTTTCAAGAAACTGTAGGCTGTCAGGTAGAATGAGTGTGTCATGTCCAGACTGAAATAATGACTTGTCCATTGATGTGGCAGTCTTGCTCTAGTCAAGTGTGTGAGTGCAAAATTGGCACTTCTGAGTCTGAATAAACATTTAGATCAAAGGGAATCCTGCACACTTTGTCCAGGATCTTAGCACTTTGTGCAGTTTTGGGCACCACAATATAAGAAAGACATAAAGCTATCAGAAAGTATCCAGAAAAGGGATACAAAGGTGGTGAAGGGTCTAGAGGGAAAGCTGTAGGGAGAAACGGTGACGCCACTTAGTTTGCTCAGCCAGGAGAAGAGTATATTGAGGAGAAACCTCATCACAGTCTACAACTTCCTTACAAGGGGAAGCAGAGGAGTGGGTACAAGATCTCTCTGGTCACCAATGACAGGACCTGAGGGAGTGGCATGAAGCTGTGTCAGGGGAGGCTTAGGTCACATATTAGGAAAAGGTTTTCCATCCAGAGAATGATTGGGTTCTGAAACAGACACCCCAGAGAAGTGGCCACTGCATCAAAGCTTGTTTGAGTTCAAGAAGTGTTTGGACAATACTTTCATGCACATGGTGTGACTCAGGAATGGTCCTGTGCAGGGCCAGGAGTTGGACTCTGTGATCCTTGTGTGTCCCTTCCAGTTCTATTCTATGGTTCTGTGAATCTCTCTCTTTTGGTTCATTGCTGAGGACCACCTTAGAAACCCCTGGAGTGCTCTCTACCCAGTATGGAGCCAAGGTGGCATAAATAGGTGACTGAAGTTCTCTAAAATTCAGTCTAGTTAAGCCCTGAATGAGGAGGGACCCAGCAGAGGAGGAGAACAGGATACTGTGCTACGTCCACTCTGCACACAAGAATGGATGTTTTTCTCTTTCCTTTCTGCACTGAAATAATGAAGAATAAGGTGTTGATTCAGACTGTGGTGTTGCTATTAGCATGCAAAGGGTGACAGTGTGGTCACCTGTCTAGTTTCCTGTGTAGTTTGCCTTATCCATGAGTCCTGCAGGATAGTTTTGACAGTTAATAAAAGATGAAAGAAAGACTGTTCTAATTTGGCAGGGGTGTGAGGACCTCATTGTTCATTTTTTAAATTATGTGTATTTCTTGATAAAACAGATTCTCATAAAGGGAACAGATACAATTAGGCTATGAGGCTTGTTTTTGGCTGTTTTTAAAGGTCCAGTTTTGGGTTTGCATGTGACTCTTGTCTCTTTCTGCAGATGGAGTTCACTGTCTCACCTGTGCCATGATGCTGCTGAACACAGACCTGCATGGTCATGTGAGTATGCACAGCTTTGTGTAGACTGCTCCTATCAACACTGTGCTGGGAGGGAGTGGTCTTCTGGAAGTCCCCTTGCTGGTGGCCTGCTCCTAAAACTCCTGCAGACACAAACAGTGAGAAGGCTGTACTCCCAGGCTTTTGTCCTGGGCAGGCTTTTCCAGCATGCCTTACCATTGTGTAAAGCTGGCACTGTGCTTGGCTTTGCCATAATATGTGAGGATACTCCTTGTCCTCTGGGCTTTGTCTTTCTGGTATGTTTACCATCCTTCTGTAGTTACAGCAGCTGGCCCTGACCAGGAAGCTGTGGTTGAGATTGACTTCCCCTTTACAGTATGTAAAAATATGTGGGTAGGCAGAAGAAAGAAGGGAGGTGAAGAAGTTTTAAGAACGTCACAAAGGGAAGGTGATGTTTGCAGGCATCCAGTTGCAGGTGGCAGACCTGGTGAAACCAGAGTTTTGCACAGTGGTGGGTGTGCTCAGACCCAAGAGAGTGGAGGGCAGATGTGGGCATGCTGCGTGGGAGCCCTGTGTTCCCTCACTGCACACTTCTCCCCACTGCCTGACTGTGGGGAAATAGTATTCTGGTTTGAGTCCTCTTAATCACACTGCTGTAGAGTGCCAGCAGCCCTAGGACAGGTATTTCAGCAACCATGGCGCAATATGCCTGCTGTGTATGGTATTTGCACACTGATGTGAGGCTTTCTGTGTCCTTGAGTTAGGAAGGAGAGGGGAAAACACAGGGATTATAGCATAATAGCATGTGGGATCAGTGGCTTCAGCCAGGTGGCTCTGAGGCTTCTCTCTGTCTGAGACCATCCACTGCACTTCCCAGGGCTCTTGTAGGAGGGTGTCAGTCAGAAACTCTTACACAGCAAGCATGGTGGGTCAGGCAGCAGGAGATGGAGGCACCCTGGGTCTGTCACCAAGGGCTACTCAGCCCCTGTGGGTGCAGCTCTGTAGTGGGTGCAGGTAATGAAACCAAGGCACGTGTGTTCTTTTCGAGGAGTTTTGAGGCCCACCTCCCATTAACTGAATGCCTTTGTCTGAACATTTTAGAAGTGGAAGGGAGTTAGCCTTCCCTGACTGAAGAGTGCATCAGTGACACATGAGGGTGAACAGGGGTAAGGGAATGTGTCCTAGTTTGCCTCTTAGCACATGTGACTTCTGTTGAGCACATCTGAGATGTTGTGCACAGGTATGTTGCTCCCTGGAGTGATGACCACCCTGGGGTTTCTCCAGCCTGCCTGGCCTCACAGTGCAGGGAGAGAGAGCAAATGGTCATGTATCAGCCTGACAGCAATTCTCATTGCTGCCTGCGATTCTTTAGTGGGCCCTACTGCCCTCATTAGATACTGGAGTAAGTAATTTATCTCTGACCCATCATTGCTGCTGCTGATTTGCAGCTGAAGCTTGGATGACTCTGGTTGTTGAAGTGTGTAACTTTGGAGGTTTACGCCACTGGCAGCTGTAGTATTTGCCTGACTCCTGCTTGTCATGTGTGTGTTGCCCTCTGATTTCCTGTAATTTTGATATTCCTCTTACTGCTTTGCATTTTTTCACATAGGTGGTAAGTTTGGCAGTTTTGACTTGGAATGCAATCCTTGAAGATATGCCTAATTGCCTGTTTCCTAACAAAGATAGTGGTCTGCCCTGTCCTTACCAGGATTCTGCTGGAGCAGGAAGTAAATGAATCACCAGGCTTGTCTACACTGAGCTCCATTTGTTACTGATGTACTTATCATGCAGACACTTATTACACAATAAGCTCAACTGCATATAGTGCTTTAGTGCAGCTGCTCTGCCTTCAGTTCACACTTCCTTTTAACTCTTGTAGACAAACTCTTGCTTATCCCTTTATTTTCCCTGTCTTGCCACATTGCATCTTCTTTGCAACTAAATGATTTTGGTTAGCTGTGTCTTGGAGATGAGTGCTTGCTCCTCTGCACAGAAGTCATCACCCAGAGGAGTTAGAGACTCTTAAGGTATCTCTAGACCTCCAGGCACATCTTATGGAACCTCTGTGGCATTATGCAGAGATGCTAGCTTTGGTCCTCAACCAAAACAGTCATTTTGTCTGCAATGCCACTTTGCTGTTGGTTTTGTCATTGTGGGGAAGCTGCAAACTGTTGCGTGGAGGAAACAAACAGAAGCAGATTGAAGTCTCAGGGAAAAGGGAAAGCATTTGCAAGTCTACTAGACCAGCTCCAGCCTGCTTCTAAAGGCTGCAGTTGTGAGCTGTGTTCTGCAAGCTTAGCAACCAGAGAGCCAGAGTTACAGCCAGACTGTGTTGTCAGCAGCCTTCCTGTTGTGGGAAGCTGTGCATTGTTCCAGCATTACTGCTTGCCTTGTTCCAGTATTACTGCTTGCCTTCTTTCTGTGCGTCTGTGCTGGCCACAGGCTGTGGGATCTTCCTTTCTCAGTAGGTGAGGCTGATGGTCAAGATTTGGTGGCTTACCATCACTCCCTGATCATACGTTATGAAAGGGAAGTAGAGGATGTGCAGTCCAAGCTATCAGGTAACTGTAACATTGAATGACTTGTATCAGCAACTGGTGCTCTCCTTTAGGCTTCACTCCTCTATTAATTTGGGCTCCTGCTTCTAGCCCAAGAAACTGTCTTTGCACAAAGCCCTTTTGTTGCATTCTGCAGACAAAGCATACCTTGACCATGGAGAAGTCATCTTCACCCCCTTCTCTTGACTGACAGTGGTGCCATCCCCAGAGATACCATGATCATCACAGGGCCCTGTTTTCCCTCTGTCTTTACTGTGTTTCACAGCTCACTACAGGTTTCTTTTCTTTCCTCAGATCTCTTTGTTTTCCTTTTTCATCAATGCAGTGTTGTCATTGCTGCCCACTCACAAGGCTCCCTGCATGCTAAGCGTGGGACTTCTAGTATATGGGGGACTGAGTATAGACACTTTCTTTGAGGGGTGATGGTGACTGGGTTTCAAGAACAGTCAGGGCAGCCTCAAGCCTCTATATGCAACTGTTTGGATCCTACATGAACATAGCTGTTCCTTTCCCGTTTGTGGCTTAGTTGGGCAACTTTCAGTCTGAGAATGAGAGAAGAGAGAACAGAGAAGAGAAAAAAAGAGAACAATCCTATGGAAATGTCAAGGCAACCTCAGTCTGTGAATCAGAAAAGGTAATGGCCACTCCTGTGCGTCGCAATCCAACTCAGGGCAGTTGCTGCTGGAAGGGAGCATAGGAAACTGTAAGAGACAGGTATGAAAAGGGCCTCAGTCAGCTGTTTCCTTGTGCCTCACAGCATATTCAAGTATGGCTTTTCTGTCAAAGACTGGTAGAGCCTTTTGAGACATGTGAATGTAAGGCACCATGCAGATAGTAGAGAGCTTCATCACTGCGCTCTTCATTACTCTCCAGCATTAAGTTGTTTTTGGTTTTGGATGGGTATGTGGGCCCTTCAGTGCAAAAGCACCTTCCCTTTTCTAGCTATTATGCATAAAAAATGCTTGTCTCTGAGTAATCTTGTGAATGCTTTTTTAGTGCTGCCTGCCTTGGGCTTAAGTGAGGGCAGGGAGATGCATTGAATCTGATGTTGCTCATTCATGTAATTTTGGAAAGCAGCAGGAATATAATGCTGTGTTTGTCTGACATCCCTTCCAGAACATTGGGAAAAAGATGACCTGCCAAGAGTTTGTTGCTAACCTTCAGGGGATGAATGATGGAAAAGACTTTCCGAAAGGGCTGTTGAAGGTAAGGAATTAACTACAAAACACGGGTTTCATTTTTACTGAGAGGTGGTTTGAAACAGAAGACCCATCTTGCGTTTTCTGAATCTTAATTATCAAATGTGTCAGGCGATGGGCTCAGTTCTCTTCCCAGAACATACATAATATATACAGTGTTTATTCTGTTGTTTTCCCTGTTGTATTCACTTGATAGTGATTGAGATTCACTGCAGCACAGAGAGGTGAGACTAAGCTCCAGCAAGGCTAGCTGCAGAGCTGTGTGCCTTGTAAACTCCTGTGCACCTGTCAACCCAGAGTCCTGTTTCCTGATTACAGTGGACAGAAACAGCCAGTTGGTTCTGACTTTGAATACATAAGAGCTCATCTTGATCTCTGTGTATCTGGAAGGCATGTGTGTTTTTTCATCAAGGGTGCTTTGGGGTTTTAACATTAGAACTGAAGATGTAATTTCAGATTATATTGTGCTATCTGGCACAGGCTGCTTTGCTTCAGGTTTTGTTCATTAAGTTTGTGCCAGGAGCTAAATCTGAAGAACAGAGAAGAAGGCTGAGCAGGACAAATCTTGTTTCATTTTCAATAATAATGAGAATGTTTCACTTCTTTTTTGTCTGATTGCTGGCATAAAATGGCAGTCTGTTTGAATGAAGGCAGGCACGCATACACTGGAGTTCATAATTTTATTTATTTTTTTGTAATGGAAATAGAAGTAAGATGCCGCTGCATCTGAGACATGACTCAAAGCCTACTGAAGTGAATTAAAAGAGTTGCTATCTCTTCTGTGAGTTCTGTGCCAGGCCCATTGTGAAATACAGATGTACACCTGTATGGTTACAAGTGGCAGACTTTGCTTTGTAGTACTGGTAGTTTCTTCAGTTTTTCCTGCCTGTTCAGGGAGCTTTTGGTTCGGCCCTCCTGCCTTCGTTCTTACTAAGTAGTTAGGGATATAAACTCAACACTCCATTATTTTAGATTTAGTGTCTTTAATTTTTAAATCCGGATACAGGGTATTCATCTGTCAGCAGCAACACTTAAATTATTTTTTCCTCCAAGGAATCTCATTTCTCAGTTTGCCGTAGAGGGATGTGTTGAGATTAATTTGTAGGCTAATTACAGCTCTTATTGAATAAATAGATCTCCAAACTGTTTAAATAACCTTCTGAGTGTACTGATGAGAGACTTCCACTGGTGCTCACCTGCTGTTTGTTTTCCTGCTGACAGAATTATGCAGCTGGGGCTGTACCTTGGTGTTTAGTGCTCACCTGCTCCTTGGCTGTCTGGCTTTTCACCAGCATACCCAAAGCAAGGACCAGAGCTCAAGATTTTTTGGATGTAGACAGATGGAAGAAGTTTAGTGTCAATGTCCCACATTCCCTGAGGCTTTCTGCCCTTTTATGTGTGCTGCCTTGGTGTCTTGGGGACAGAGGTGACTCCCAGCCTTGGTCTCTCATCTGGCTTGACTGAAGGTTGACTGATGAACTGACCCTTAGTTTTTAATTTCTCAGTGGAAGGGAGTGGAGAGAGTGGCATTACAGTAGCTATAGTGTCCACAGCGGCTGTCATGTCACTAAATGAGTGATTACAAAGACTTAACAGAAATTTGTTTTGCATTAGTCACAATAAATTAAATTCACAGAGCCCTGCTTCAGCACAGCACCAAAGTGGATATGGCTTGCTGCTGCATTAGCAGTGTGTCCAATGAGCACTCGTGAGGCTGTGAGCTGTCTCCCCGCATCCGTCCCCACCACCTGGGAGACGAAGAACTGTTTCCACAGGGTGGCAGTGTGCCCCTGTGGGAATGAGGTCCAGAGCACCCACGGGTGAGTAATGTGGACCTGTGGAGAAGCAAAAGGACTTTTCTGCCTCTCCTTTCCCTCTGTGTTCTTGTAGTTCTGCTGCTGTATGAAGCTTTGCAACTCTGCTGAGTCCTGGGGCAGAGCTGAACAATGCTGGAGGGGAAAGAAGACTGGGGAGAGCTGAGTGTTCGTCCAGGGCTTCTAAAGCTCTGTGCGGCATTTACTGCAGATCTGGTTCACAGTCAGGGATGCAAATACTGCCTGGGCTATCCAGGACAGTCAGCTGACAGGCATCAAAGAAACGTTGCCTTCAGTCAGTCCCTTCACCCTTAGTGCTGCTGAGTGCAGTGTCGCCCTGAGTGTTTTGTCTGGATAGGAAAATAACCCATCAAGGGGCAGACATCAGCATGTGAGCAGTGATCAGCCTTGGGAAACTTGGGACAGCAGATCCAATTGCTCCTTTTTTTACACTTCTGTGAGGGAGCCATCCTTTTCGGTTTTTAAGTTTTTTTGCCAACAACGAGAACATTTTTGTAAACGGTGCAAACCCTTCACAGCTTGATTCTTAGTGTGTCACTGGTAGTACTTTGAGAACAGATATTTTACTCTGGCTAGAGACAGAAATGAGAAATGCTAATATGATCTTGCTCACCTTGTGTCTTCCTTTCTGATCATTAACATTGAAAAAAGTTTTGCTTTCATACACCCATCTGTACAAAGATTCATTGTCTTTTCCCTCACTCCTTTAGTCACATCTGAGGTTGCTTTTAAATTTGGAACCCATAAAGACAAATGTGCCAAACCATGATTAAAAGCACACTTCTCCCCATGGGATCTGCTTTCAATACTCATTTATTCAGTACTTTGCCAGGCAAGCAGATAGAGGTACCTCACCTTTTATTCCAATGTAGCTCAAGTTTGACTGTCCATCCCATTTATCTGCCATCAGCTGTTAGTAAAGCTAGATGGGGAGACAGTAGCCTGATTTTCAGTTCTGTACTGTTATTGCATTCTGACCAGAGAGTAGTAGTTTATACTTAACTGCAAGGTTCCTGTATGCCTTCAAACTGGAGCAAATTCTGTGTGAGAACCAGCTTTCCAAAGAACCAGCTTTCTCCTTAGTGTAAATCAGGAGCATCTATCTCTGTGGGTCTGGCTGGTGTAGGTGGGTCAGGTCTGTTAAACCAGGCAGACTAAGGTTATTGAACATTAATTTTTTCAAAAGCAGGAAGACTTCTGGAAACTCCCATCCTTTGAGCTGTCACAGTCCAAGCACACAAATAATTTTGTACTGTACTAAGCTGTGGTCGAGCAAGCTAATCCTACATGTCATCCTTTATCTTACACTGTAGCAAAGGTCCCTTTGTCCTGGTGAGTTGAGGTGTTGGAAGGAGTGGCAAATACAAAGAGCTGTAACCAGGAATGTTCTAGTTAGTGCTGCAGTACTCTGCTCTGGCATGGCTCAGTGCTTGCTCGTAAGGCTAATAATCACATAGTTGCGAGCATTTATAGGGGGGACTGAGTGACAGGTTCACAGGGACTGAGGGACAAAGGGACCCAGCTGCAGCTCTCATCTCCTCAGAGTGAACTTACCTGACATCCCAGATGAGCTGCTGCAAATGTTGCTGTGGATGGTGAGAGAAGTTGGAGAAGAGAAGCAGTACCACAATAAATGAGAAAGCCAAACAGTTTAGCAGCAGAAACAGTTAAAACAACTAAGTTCAACCTGTGGGTTGTTAGCCTAAGAGAGTCATGACTAGGCCGTTGACCTCTTATTCCTATAGAAAGGGAAGCCATGGCTAGGGACTCCCTACTTGTAAAGTTGACAAAATGAGTCTGACATTTTGACGATGTCAAGAACCTCATTATTACATCATAGGAGTTGTTCCTTTCCCACATGCTCATACCAGCTTTAATCTGGTAGTGACACCATCTTCACAGCACTACTCTAGTTTTGTATTATGTGATCATAGCCTTCCTTAAAGCTGGTCTTCACGAGATTTTCTGGAGTGAGAAGGTGATTGGCTTGGAAAGAGCCAAATTTTAGCTATGCATAATTGCTTTGGTTCCTGCAAGCAGTGTGGTCCCCACAAATAAAGTGCCAGTACTGTTCTGGCCACTGTGTCTTCTTCTTGTCACCTTGTGGCAAAGTGTGTGGGAGCCCACTCCAGCAAGGTGGCAACAACAAGACCTTTTATATGCAAGAAGAGAAAATGTCTGGTGTGGTCCACAGAGAGCCTGCAAGGAGTCACCTCTGAGGAAATGGATCCCTGCTTTTGTTAGACAGTGTCCTGGGAGGGATTCTCTGTTGTCAGGTTGTGTGCAAACCATCACCTGTCCTGCATAAGTAAATGTCCTCTGCATTTACAGTGTCCAAGGTACCTCATTCATGGAATCAGGGGCATCACCCAGCCTCTGACATGGAGCCGACTCTGGTGGCTGTGCTGCTCTGTGACATAAACACTGGATGTGAGGGGGTTGTACCTGGCTATGTGCCTTCTGGCAGGAGGTGGTAGCTCTTCATTGACCCATTGTACTGTCTGGGAACCTCCACTGATCGTGCTGAGGGACCTGGAATGCTCTACAGGGACTTGGCTAGAGTTGTCCTGGCAGGGGCTGCTGATGGGGATAAGACATCAATCCTGTTAAAAGATCTGCTTTTTCTCAGTGGCTGTTTTTTGAATAGGTCTTATATCCTGCAGAAGCACTGTAATGAAGTGATTGAATTACCTTGGAGTTGCTATTGCTGAACTCTTCAGTCCTCCTTAATTTCTTAAATGATCTGAATTCTTGATCAGGATTCCTGGGATACACAATTTCCTGTAGAAGCTACAAGGTAGGGTTTATCTAATTTTACTGTCAGTTCCCTGCACTTTAATTAAGGACTACGGGGTTTTTTTGCCACTGTCTTTCTGCCTTCTCTCTCTCTCTTTTTAATCCCCTTTAAAAGCCCTCCAAAACAAACACTCAATTTAAAGAAAATTACTGGCATTTTGCTTCATCCATTCCCATCATTTCAGGTATTTAGCAGAGAGAAGGGAATGAACATAAGGTGGCTAACTCCACCCTGCACACCCCTAGCCCATCCTTTACACAGAGAAAATCACACTAATCGGACTGCTGTGTACACCAGGAAAGCCTGATGAATTCGGGGATATAGAAACATGTGGCAGCATGTCAGAAGGGCCCCAGGAAGACAGTGTTGTCTTCTGGAGTACCCTGCAGCTGTGGGCAGAGAAGAGGTTGGAGGGGACCAAGAGTCTGCTCCCCTGAAGAAGACAGAGCTCTGCCTTCTTGTTTCTCCCTCAAAATAAAGTTTTTCCTCTTAAAAATATTTCTGTTGGAAATATATATCTGGGCCATTTCTAATTTGTATGAAATGGAAGATCAGTTGCTGACGGCCCCTTTCAGCTGCTAGGAGACAACAGAGTCTAATCTGAAAGTACAGAAGTCAGGTAACGCTGGATGAAATCATTAATCCTAGTCTTAAACAAGTAGTTTGTGAAAGCATTCGTTCCTTTCACTCTCTGAGAAGCCACAGAGCCACACTGACTGAAGGGAACACCTGGCTCATTTTCACTCCTCTCCATCCTTAGTGAGACCCTTCCTGCTGTGATAATCTGTGTTTCCTTTGGCTTGCAATTTTTTGGGACATGTCATTTGTCCTTTTAAGAGTAATAACCACTTAAAGCATGCCTGTGCAGAACTGTGAATTGGACCAGATTGTGATGGTGTGTGCATTGTTTTGTGTCCCTTGAATAACAGAGATCCTGACACCTTTCTGCCCCGTTCAAATGCAACTGTATTTCTGGGGGTTTTTGTTTTTTNTTTTGCATTCCAGAAACTTGCATCAATGCACATAAAATGAAAAATCTGAAATCTATGTATTTTTTCTCAAGTCAAATAACCTCAGATATTGTGCTGAGGAAGGCCTCATCATAGCAAAAGCCTAATGCTGTCCACCTGTCCAACTGTGTCTCTGAGTAGAGAAAGCAGTATTTTGTACAAGGCTAAAAATGTAAAATTTTGTAATGGTGATCCAGGAATAAGGTTTGCCCTGCATAGGTAGGCATGGTACGAGGGATTGCTTATCTCACTAGAAAGGAACATTTCATGATAGACCTGTTCCAGCTTTTACAATCTGTATTTTTCTGAATTATTTTTGCTCCGCCAACCCTTTATCTCTTTACTTTCCATTTGTTACTCCAGAGTTCTCACCTAGCCTACCAGGCTTTTGTGTCAGCAAGGAGTGAAACCCAAGCAGTGTCAGCTAAGAATTTCCATTACTACTAGCTGCAGTTACATGGCTCAATACTAGGCTCATAATGAATGTTTGTGGGGTTAATTTTCATCTGTGGAGACAAGGTCTCTGTAGCATCTTGTCCAGGTTGATCAGACAGGGGAATATTTGATGCTCAGCTTCTGCAGCTTGTGAGGTAGCCAAGGCTGTCAGTTGTCTCCCACTTTAATTGAAATATGTAGCAGCTCCCAAGGATGAATGTCACCCTTCAGAGCTTACCATTTCTTATGCTGTCAGTGTGGAGGATACAAACTGGTAGTCTCCAGGAATGATGCACTCTGCCTCTTTAAAGGAGGAATTTTGGGCTCTTTTCAGCCTGGGAAATCTCTAATACAATGTCACACATACATTTTGGTCCCTATGACATATTACTCCCACTTCCATGTAGGTAGAAAACAAATTCTGAAAAACATTCTTTGATCTTCCACCCACTGATCTGCTTGAAATTTAAGTTCTATGCTGCATCTCGAGGGAAGGAGGAGTAGGAATATAATTTATACCATATTTAAAAAAAAAAAAATGGGGGGAGAGAACATTACTTCCAACAGTTTTAGGATTATTGCTGTATAAATCTTTGGTATTCCTTCCGTTTATCATCACACTTTTCAAATGACGTTGGACTATTCTCTCTCTGACCCAGTTACACTATTTTCTTTCAAATAGTAGTGCTAGGTTGCTCCTTAAACTTTGAAAATGTTTTTTCTCCTTCCCTGTGATGTTAAGTGGAACAATTAATTTCCTTCCGAGGATGATTAAGTGTTCACAAGATCCTGGTACCAATATGGGGCAGATCCAGGGGACTGGTTTTCTGCCCTGTTGACAGATAGATTCTGGAAGGCATTGTGTGGGTTAGAAAGGATTTCACCTATTTTTGGTGCAAGGCAGCTGGACCTGACTCCATAGGTATATGCATAAGTACATGCAGGAAAGGGTTTTCAAAGGCTATGCCTATTTTTCCCCCTGGAGCTGCTCCTTCTATAATGCAATGCTTGCAAGCACAGGTGACGCCCACTTGAAACCTGTGTGGAGCTGAGAGGGCTCGATTCCCTTCCCTGCCCTCTCTTCTCCCACTTCTCCCTCTTCTGGCCCCTTTCTTTTTGCCTTCTTCCTTTCCCACACTCTTCCTTTCCCCCACTCTTCCTCTCCCTTCTCTTCCTTTACTCCACTTTTCCTTTCTGCCCTCTTCCTTTCCACCATCCCCTTCCTTTTCTTTTTCTTTCTTTTTCCCTTTTCCTTTTTGTTGTTACTGTGTTTGCTGTCTAAATCAGAGATAATTCTTGGAGAGCGGATGTTTTTCCTTTTTTGTTTAAATGCAGATCTCTGTGGGAGTGCTGGGTGGTGAGGGGTTTATTTCGGTGCTGTAGACTCTAAGCTAAGCATGCTCACTGCAGGGACAGAGACACAGGTTGTTTGCAGCTGATCTGAGATAGTTTTGTAGGCTTTGCATTGGTTCTTGGATTATCTTGTGAATTTCTGACACAGCTGTGCAGAATTTTAGGGTTTTGATGCTTTTATGGATTTCCTTGAGGTGCTGCTTTTTTCTGTAGCTACATTTGGCAGCTTTAACTTAAGGAACTTGGTGGTCTGTGTTAGTTGGTGCCTACTATATGGCTCACTTAATTTCTGTCAACTCTGTTGACAGCAGATGATGATGATTCCTAAAAGGAATTCAAGATGAGAAACTTTTTCCCTTCCATACTATAGTGATTTCCCAGGAAGTGTGCAACAGCTAGTCTGTGAAACTGCTGTTTTCAGATCTGCTGCAAGGAACATGAAGATGGCTAAAGGCATCTCTTCACTTGCAATGCTAAACAGAATAACAGGGGGCATGGTTTCTTTGCATCCCTGCTATTCTCAAGCAGCTTGTTTTCATTAAACCTGTGGTCTCCTATCATTCTCAGTAGGGCGCTTACCTTAGGTGTGGTTTCTTTTGGCTTAAGATGCAGCATAGATCCTAGAGAGGTACAATGATACCATGATTGATTTGATCTTCCACCAGCCATTATAGTTTTGTCACTTTTACCAGCTTAATGATGTAAAATGTCAGTTGTAAAGACTTGTGCTGTGACCATGAGCCAGCTGGTTGTGGATGTACTTTTAACCTGCTTCTCATGTAATGTAGAACATAAAACTTCAGTTGCCCTCATGCAGCCATCCATCATTCTCCCACCATTCCTGCTGTTACCCTGGTAGGATTCCTGTTGGCCTGTTTGCTTATGCATGTAGAAATTAAGTGATTGCTCAAGTATTTCTGATGTTCACAGGGATAGCAGTTGAAGACGTTTAGATTCAATGTTGATTGTCAGCTCCCCCTAGTCAGCAGATCTCAGAAATCATTATCTGAGTATTACAGGAATGTTACTTTGACCAGTTATTAAGCTCTAGTTCTGTAGCTATTGTGAGTAGCTTATCGAAAAGAATTAACTTTCCCCTCCCCTCCTGTGTTCAGAAGAATTAAAAAAAAAGGATTAAGGAAGAAGGGAAGCAAACTTATGAAAGATTTAATGTTATTTATTTAAC
Organism: Sclerurus mexicanus; assembly: GCA_013396755.1. Lineage (NCBI taxonomy): Eukaryota > Metazoa > Chordata > Aves > Passeriformes > Furnariidae > Sclerurus > Sclerurus mexicanus. Next base: position 55,462 of record VWZF01002709.1, on the reverse strand, counting down.
AAACAGTGTTTAATGGCAGCATTAAATAGTTCCACTTCTCTGTTCTATACAAATATGTTACTGGCTTTTGAGGGTATATTTTAAGTATGGATATGTGTGTGTTTATGTATTTTGTCAGCTTTTATTGTTTGTACTTTTGTCACAAGCATCAGGCTTAAATGGTGCTAATGGATTCTTGTGGCTTGTTTGAGGACACTGGAGTTCATAAAATATACTAATGTGGTCCTTAGGTTTGGACCCCAAAAGCCAATCTTGAATTTTAGTTTGAATTCTGCAGGTTTTCTTCTTGTGTTGTTGATTTGCTGAATAACATTAGGAGGGCCAAGTAAGGACTGAGTACATTTCACCTCTCAGGGAAACTTGACTGTGAAAGGAACAGATGGGACGGAGCTTATTGCAGAGTAAGTTGGAACAGCTGCCTGTTTCCTCTATGGGTGATGTAGTCTGACATTGTGCCTGTGACAGGTGAAGAGCTTTTGTGAGGCTCTAAAAGGATGGGATGGAAGGAATAATACAGACTCTGGTTTTCCTCCCTTGCATCTATTTTGACCCAAAGTTAAAAGACTTCCTGCTTGTTTATGGTTTGCTCCTTAGAGGAACAGATAGGGAAGATCATAGGTAAGGTCATAATCCTTTTGATCACACCATTGGTGTCACTGACTAAATGAATATCTGCATTCCTATCACTGCTTTGCTGGCCCCTAAACAAGAGGAAGATTCTTGACACACCTGAAGGGTCCCCTGGTCACAGTCAGTTTTAAATTTTCTGATGTTGCACAGCTATTTCAGCCCCTCTTCAAAAACATCCCTTCTATCCTTCTATTTAGTTAACAACCCACTTCTCTCTCAGAAATCCCTGTTGCTCAGTTACAGACATAAATCAATCCTGTGTGCATGCTAATTTCGAAAATGGTGAGTCTTCTCTAATGCTGAAGAATGGTCTTTCCCCAGAATACAGTCAGTGTGTACACAGGATACTGTCTCAGTCAGGACTACAGGATTGTATTATCACTTGCAGATGAAAATCAGAGATACTGATAAAATCTAACCTGCATCCCTAATCGGAAGTCACTTAAGGCTTCAAAAGCATGTTCTCAGAAGGCTCTCTTTTTGGGAGAGTGAGGTAAGAAGTATTTTCCATATGCAATTGAAAAAAACCCAAACAAACCAGCCTGTCACCCTTGAAGTTTTGGACTGCTGCTTAGTTACAAAAGAAACAGACCTGTTCCTTCATGAAGTAAGGTTCCTATCCTACCTGAGGATCTACTAACCTCAGCTCAGAGAATGATAGGTGAACTGCTGCAATTAGGCAGCAGTGATGGTGCTGTGCTTTGGGCAACAGAAGAGAAGTATTGCTGTGATTCAGTCTTGCTTATGTTTAATAATAAAATTGCTCTGCATAATTGACATTGGCTTAGGTCTGTGTGTGATATTTAGGGACTATAATTATTTCAGATGTGTTGAGGGAGCTTGGGGAGTTGGCCTTACAAGTCTGAGAGTGAGAATAATCTGCTAGGCAGGGGGCTGCTGGGATAGAGAGTGATTTGTGGCCATTTATGTTGCACCTGTTGGGACCTGCTGCTTAGCTCATCTGGAGTGGTTTGACTGCAGTGAAAATTTCCACTAAGAAGAGATTCTCTTTGAAAAGCTTTTCCATTAGCATTGGATAATTTCAGATGGGTTAAGTAACACAACGCTTTTTTTAGGAAGTGGCACAAGTAACTTAGACTATGCAGGTACTTGTTGCCAGAGAAAAAAAGTTTCTTTCAGTTACCCTCCAGCAATGACAGGTTTGTGTAAAAAGGCTGGAGCACTTTTAGGATTTGGTCTTAATGTGTGAGGTAGAGGTGGGCTTGCTAGACCTCACTGTTGTGGAAATGAAGATGCATTTTACTTGTTGGCTAGGAGGGAAGAAATCTGTACCTCAAGCAGGACAGAGACAGGATCTGCGAGGAATCTGAAGTTTCCTACCCCAGGGACAATTTTTGCATTGATATCTAGGTTACTTGTTCCCTGTTCCACTGACTGTTGTCCTTCAGCATGATCCATGCCTATTGTAGTCTGTGGGAAGGATTTGCATCTGTAGTATCCTTGGGGATAACATGAGCAAAAGGTGAGTGCTGTCAGAAAGTCTACTGCATGCTGGGGAGACAGCAGCATCTCCTATGAGCAAAAATGCACTTAGGACCATAATGAGGCTGTCTGGCCATTTGCCCAGGCCGGATGTAAACCCCTGTTTGCAAGAGATTGAGAAGATGTAACATGGGGAAAAGCCCACTGAGTTCATTTGCGTCTTACCCCTAGGTGCTGTTGTGCATGTAACGTGTAGGGTGAGCAAACTCTCACTCTGCCTTAGCATGGCTTGGCAGACATTGAATGGGACTCAAGTCTGAATGGGGACTGGAGTCTCTTCAGCCAGATTTCAGCTGCATGATGTTTCTCAGCATGGGACAATCACCCCAACATAACAGGGCAGCAATGCCTTGTCCCTGTCCATGTGCACAGACTTGCAGCTTTCTGTGTTGTGGTGCAAGTGGCATGAGAGACTCTGGTGTCCTCCCAGACCCTGGCGCTACTGCTGTCATCCTTGCCGTGTGTGGTCATCTGGTGGCACGGGGCAGAGTGCTGAGCCCAGTGTTAGCTTGCAGTGAAGTCCCTATGCTGCAGAGTCTTTCAGCTTCTTGTGCTCCTTTTACACAAGCTGTTTGCCCTTTATGGGTTTGGGACAACGTCCCCATTGTCCACTTTTACCTTGCTGCTTGCACAAGCTGCTCCACCTGCTCCAGTGTGTGTCAGCAGCTGCCACAATCCTGTGCTGAGCAAAGCAGAGCCGAGCAATCTCTCTGTCTCATCTGAGCATGTTGCCATGGCAATGCACAGTCTGCTACACTGTGGGTCTCCAGGAGCCAGAAATGATGGTGCTTTTGCAACATTGAGGTAAACATCTCTTTTCCCTTATGTAGCACATCCACCCCTGAGTAAGAGTACTGGCTCCCATTGGTGTGAGGCTCCCCTCATCCCCTGCATTGGGGAGGGTGGCTCCAGGCACTAGAGTGTTCCTGACCTCTGGAGCTAGTCTCCTGTGGGTTGGAGTGGTGCATTTGCCATTCATGGGCCATGGCGGTGGCCCTCCCATCAGTAGGCTGTACGGGTTTCCCACAAGGGAGAAACAAGGGGCCGCTCTGGAGCTGCATTGCTTGTGGGTCATGCAGTGAAGCATGCAGTTTGCTTGTGGAGGGGTACGGCTAAAGGTCTCCTGGGTACCAAGAAGGGAGGTGAGTCCGTAGCTGCTTGCTCACGTCTCTGCCACTGGTTTGCACTGATAACTTTGGGAAAGCCATCTCTTTTCCTGTGAGTCCCTTTTAGAGTGTGGAGGTGGTCTTGCTCTTCGTTGTACCCTGGGAAGTCACACCAAGGACTCTGGCTAATGAGTGCAAACAGTTAGAGTTGTGGAAATTTGCTGATGCATTTCTCTGGGGCTTGCCAGTACTTCATTATGGTGTTGCGTGTTTTCACTCCTTTCTCCGGTGCTTTGGGAATCCATCAGTATTTCTCACATCCAGAAGCCTGTAGCTGGCAGGTGATTGAAGACTCTTTTTAGAGTGTTCTTTGTTATGGCAGGCAGTAATGAGCATGGAAGGCTGTTGCAGGCAGGGAACTGTGGCCGCGTGAACTGAAAATGAATCTTGCTTGATCTGCTGGCATTTGTTCCAGCACCTTTCTCTCCAACTCTCTCCCTGTTGGTGTGTGTTTGAAGGGGGAGTTGATACTGGAGAGGGGAGTGAAGCAGGGGAGGAGTTTCTATCAGCCTCTTCTTTTTCTTGTTCTTTCCACCCCCCCCCTCCCTGTCCAGTGACGTGAGCAATGCCTGGAACAATCAGGCTGGCTCCAAACAGTGTGCCTGAAGATGCTGGAGAAAACAGCCTAGTGTGCTTTAAGCAAACACCGATTGCTTGAGCCTGGGCTCTCCAGACGTAACCCTTTCCAGTTCCTCTGCAGGGAATTGGGAAGCTCTGTTAGCTTTCTTCTTCCACATCCCATACACTCACTTTTGGAAATGATTGGAGTTAACAGTGTTCAGAGCACCAGCAAAGTCCGAGTCAGAGCCACAGGTTCAGTGAAATACTCCCGAGAAGAATCTCTCTGGCGGCAGTCCCATCGGTCAAAATCTATGAAAATCTCCAACTCCTCTGAGTTTTCTACTAAAGACAGCAAGGTAAATAACTAAATATTAATAGTGTTTTGCTTGGTTAGGTGTGGGGCTAGTGTTGTGAAAAGGTTATGCTTTGCAGGAGTTAAGAGCTCCAGATGGTCTGCAGTGATCACAGAATTGCTGTCAGGTCAGAAAAAAAATCTCTGCATTTGAGGAAAGGCCTGAAGGTGAAAACGTTCTGGTGTGATAGTGGTCGGGTCTTAGTTGAATATCTTGTGTCTGAGCTTGGTGCAATAGTAAACAGTGAAAACTTGCTAGTGACAATGCTAATCAGAGCTCTGCTCTTGGGAAAGGTGCCTGAGTTGGCAAGGGATGTCCTTGAGATTATCTGTTTAATGGGAATTGTTTTCTCTAGAAAAACAGTTTTTGCTCCTTATCTACAGCTCTGTGGTTTATGTAGGTATATGTACTAGGTAAAAATATTGTCTCACTTGCATGCATAATTAAATATTGCTGTGAAGTATTTATTAGGAAGGTGTCACTTGGGCTAATGTAGGAATACATCAGTATTGTAGTGGTTGGGAGCACGGGCTATGTCCAGCTGCTACAGTGACTGTGTGCAGCATCTCCTTACCCAGCCCAGCCCAGTTGTTCAGTTCCTAAGCAAACAACCCCCACTTTATGCAGCATCTTTTTTTTTTTACGTCATTCCTTGCTCCCACACAATAACTGAGAGGCACCCAGGAACTCCTGGCAAGAGCTCTAATAGCTCTCTCCCTCCCAGAGATATTCCGTGTCTCCAAGGGAGACTTTATGCAGTGACCAAATGTGCCTCTAATTTCATTTGTGCTGCCAGTTGATTCTGCCTTGAGATTAAAAAATATAACCACTTGCAAAGGTGTGTTGAATCAGGGTGAAATGTTTCAAAGCATCAGCCAAACATTTAACTATGTGTCTCTGTGCTTGCAAACAAGCAGATGCGTGCATGGATCTTCCTGTACTGTCCTTTCCCTATATCTCCTACCTGTTCTGAGAGAAACCTCTGCTACGGTGAAAGGATCCCAGTGCTGCACAGTAGTTCCTAGCAGATCTCTCACTGCCAGCTTACAGGTTGTATGGGATTTCAGAGCCTGAGCTGCATAACTTCAATCAGAGAGTACTGCAAACAGAAATAAATGAAGCATTTTACACAGTTCAATTTAATGAGCCTTTGTTTTCAGGACCTTAATAACCATATATCAGCAATAGTGTCTTGCTGAGTTGTGACAGAGAAATAGCATGACCATCATTCTCAGGCTGTTGCTGATGCAGTATGTGCTTGTCCAGCAAATAGCAAAGTAAAGGCAGCATCTTGCGGGAGCTCTGGGACCCTGCTCTTGTGATCACTTTCACTGTAAGCATGAGAATAATTGCATAATATTCGGTGGGAGGATTTGTGCATGAGAAGTCTCCTGCATATGGTGAAAAATCGAGTCTTTTGACATTGGATGAATTGTTTAATCTCTGTACTTCAGTTCCCTCTTCCAGGCTTTGTGTATGCATGGTGTAAGGTCCTCAGAGCAGGGACTTTCTTCCAGGGATGGTGTCTGACACAGTTAACTACTGCAGTAATGAAAGCTCTGTCTTCATTCCTCTGTGGGATTCACAGCCTCCTGAGTGCTGTAGGTTGTTACATGAGAGATACTTATCCAGCCTGTCTCAATAATATGGGAAGCACACTGCAGCTTTATTTTAGTTTTTTGCACTGTTTTCTTATTTTTTATAAAGGTTTTTGTGACCGTGGAGCATCTAAGACCTGTAAAAGCCATGTTATGGAGTATTGAGAAGATCCCTGCATTCTTGTCAATGGTGCCTGCCTGGCTGCTAAGATGACAAGCGACTGTGCCACTGATTGGTCTTGTGATTTTGGACAGCCCTGTTTTTTCCATTTGTCTGCTCCCCATTCTGATCTGTCTGCCCATCTATTTTGCTAAGACATCACTTATTTAGAGAACTGATTTATAATTTAGCTTTTGCTCTTCAATACTGTTGTATTGGTGGAAGAAAGCTGGAAGTTGTTAATGTGTAGTGTGGCAAAGGAGGTCTTTTTATCAGTGTAACTCTGTGTGTTCTCATGCATCACTTTTCAGGAACTGTCTTCAGTTCTAGGCTGGGCTTTTCTGGGCACTGCTTCCATGTAGATGCCCTTAGACTCAAGCAGGGTTTGGTTTGTAGACTTGTCCTTTTCATATTTCTGTGGGTGTGTTTCCCGCTTTGTGTCTGGGCTGCCTTGTATTTTATCTGCTCCCCACTGAAAGTGATTACAGTGCTAAGACCTGTTACTGTGACTGCATCAGCTGACTTTGGACAGGAGACAGATCTAAACCATTTGTGCCTCAGAGACACACTCTTCTGTTACTTTTCACTGATGTGACTCAGCCTGCTTTGCTGAGCTTGAGACTATTATCCTCATGCTTTAGCTAGTATGAACAAAGCACCAACATGGTGCCTGCACATGAAGTCTGCCTGCTGCCAGTGTCAGAGAAGCTAGGTAGCACAAGTACCTATCATCTCCTTGAAACACATCAGGTAGTGCTTCTGTGCACATGTGTGTGCACACTTGCCCCTATATGTGTACAGGCTCCACTGAGTGATGCATCCTGAGTTTGTATTATAGGCAAGTATCACAGCCTCAGGCCAGCAGGAGAACTTGTGAAAAGGATACTGTGAATTGACGTACCATTGTTCTCTGGAAAGTAGGCTCAAATCCAGACTGCTTGCAAGGTTAGACCTTAGGGTCGTCCATGTGACCCAGTGTGCTCAGCTATCTCTTCTCCTGACTGACTTTTCCTGGAGCCATGGACTGAATTGAAGAGTGCCTGTGTCTGTCGTGACTGCAAATGCACAGGGCCAGTTAAAGAATTTGAAATAGGCTGTGTAGGTGCTCCACTATCAAGAAACACTTCTCTAGCCTTCTCTATATTCATCCCTAATAATTCATATGCTGCCTTTACAGTAACATTGATGAAACACTCCAGCAAGTACACAACAAATCTTTTCAAGCAACCCCTCTGTATCAGCTTTACAGAGGATGCATTTCTTTTGTGGTTTTTATGTCTTGGCTCTCAGGAGCCCCAGCTAACCATCCTTTTCTGTTTTAAGATGATGTATCTGGCACAATCTTTCCTTCCTTTTTTCTTTCTTCCCCTCCCCCTCCTTCTCCATACAAACCAGATTTTTAACAGAGGAGTTTCTCTTAGAAATGTTCTCCAGTTGGTGACGCACTTGAAATTCCCTGGGTGAAATGATCTCCTTTCCTTCCCCCTAAAACATTCCTATCAACTCTATCTCCACCCACACCAAAACAACATTCATCGGTTCCATATGCTGCTGAACAGCTCTGTGCTGTTTTATGAATAATGTATGCCGGCTTGTTAGAAGAACGTTTGTTGTACAAACCAGTGGAATTTAAAATTGAGAGCAGTATCGGCAGACATGCCATGCTGTGCACTAATGCACAGGCTTCTTGGGATACTATTCTGGCATCCTTGCTGCATCCTCATCAGAAGGAGAAAATGCATGAGAAATCAGGGGCATGTGGGCTTTGAGTCTGGCAAGGAGCTACAGGCACTCAGTGATCAGAGCCCTTATCCTCGCCTTGCCAGGTGTTAGAGATCTGTGCATAAGGGTAGGAGAAAATGTCAAGATTTGGATTTTGGGGGAGGCTGGCAAATAGCAGGTGGTGAAGTAGTATAGATCTGTGTGCAAGCAACAGTTCTGAGGGAGGGCCAAGCTTCAGGTAATCACCTGAACAGCAAACCCAGAGTGGTATATAGCAATGTGTTGCACCCCATCCAAACCTGGCAGAAGGCAATGACACAGAGCTATGCCCTGGTCCAAAGAATAAGCACATTAACACCTATTGGGACTCCATTCAGACACCTGAGATATCTGGTATCTGTTGCCTCTGTAACCTGTTTTATTTTTGTAGGGTTCTGCTACTTCAGTTGTTTTTCCTCTCACCCAGGCTATCTCCTGTAATGATCAGAAGATCCTTCCACCTACAATGATTTCAGAAACCAGGAAGGGTCTGGGTGTGAGCAAAGAATATGGGAGACAAGAACTGGAGAAGACAGTGTTGGTCATTCCTGCTGTCTCTCTCAATTTGGGTTTGGTTTTGCTTATTTAACTGCTCATGGCAGATGTTTCTGGTTCCTCCTTCCTGTACAGAACAGCTACAAAAAACACCTGTGTTACATTCCTTTCCCTCTTGGCCGGCTCTTCTGCATGGACTGGTGCAAAAAGTCAGTAGTTTGCTTCAGGAGCCAGCTCTATGCTGCCTTTTGAGGGAAGGGCTTGTACAATGTTCTGGGACCTCTTCAACATCTTGCACCCTGCTGGCCAGGCTTTGGGGACCCTGTGCTGACTTGTTACATAGATGATTTACCAAGATCAGTATCTGGGTAATTTGCTGCTTCTTTGTCCTTTTGTGTATACCTGCTTGTGCCTTTCTTTTGTGCACTGCTTCTGCATGCAGAGGCTGACTCACAGCATAGCTGTCGGCCAGCAGGTGACAAGAGCAGCCTGTTTAAATGGGTCCAGTGTTTCATGCATGTGACAAGGTTTTGAGGAAGGTGAAGATGGTTAGTGACCTTTTTTTTTCTTGGCAGCTTTATAAAATAAACAGCGGTTTTCAGAAGCATTCTCTGCGTAATTTTGCTTCTCATTCCCATTAGGATAAAAGTGCCAGCTGGTGAGAGCTTGTGAAAATCTGGATTTTTAGTTGTCCTACCTGCTTACCAAAGGGAAAATGGAGATGGGATTCAGCAGTTTTTTAAGGAGTTACAGCCTTCCACTTAAAAACAAAAGTGTTTCTTGCCTAATTTATGAACAAATACAAACAAACCCCACAAACACATGACAAATCTCTGGTTTTTTTCTTTTTTTCACACTGCAGTGTTCTGAAGTTCAAATTGAAGGTCTGAGAAACAGCATTGGAGTTAAAGAAGTTATCTAGGGTTTTGCCTACTATTCTGTTTTATGCAGCAGTCAATTTCTTTTATTCTGCCTTCAAAACTGCATTTGTTTCTCCAAGGAAGTTAACAGCAGTACTGGTCCTCAGGTGTGGTGAACCAAGAGATTAACAATTATCAGAAAGGGGAAAGCTCTAAACTGTTAAGGAGTAGGTCTTTGGCTTCGGGGTAATAGAACTAACAGGTGAAAGCACAGAAGTCAGACACTGCTGAGTGGTTCATATCTAGGGGTTTGGATTCTGTCTGTAATAGCCTTGGGTACCAAAAGAGGTAGAAAATCTTTCCCTTTTCCAAGGAATATCAGTCCAGCTTGAAAGATGAGACCCATATACAGTGTTCATTCTAGAATTCTGTGCTGTGGTCAAGCCTCCTGTTTTCTGGCTTACATAGCAAATTTGCCAAACACTTCCCAGGCTAGTAGGTAAGAAGTGGCAATTGTTGTCAAACTGTAAGAGTGTTTTAAAATAGATCTTTTTTCCTTCTAATTTCCCAGGGAGAAAACATGAGTTAATAAAATCTGTCCTTGCAGCCAGTTAAGTACAGTGAAAGTCACAACCACGCCATAATCTATGATCAGCCTTATTGCAATTTAGTGAAGCATTTAGGTGCTTGTCTCCAAGTTTGTTTGATTTAGTCATACTCTGGAGAAATGTCTGCTGAAAAGAGCTGCTGTCTGAATCAGGGCCTTGGGGAACAGCCATGAAATAAATGGTAGAGCAGGTGCTGTGCTGTACTCGTCTGCTACTGGCTGCAAAACATGGCAGGAGGTAATTTTCCTTCTTTGGAACATGTGAGAGCCCAGTAGACATCAGAAAAATGTTAAAGCATAAATTGTTTTGGAGAAGGGACATAAAACAACTCCAAAAGCTTTTTTGTCCAGCACAAGTGTGTAGCCTGACACCAGTCTCTACCAAAGAGGTGGCTTGGCGAATAGTAATGAGAACTCATGTGTCTGCATCCCTTGAGAGGTCTGCTTGCTGAGGTCTCAATGAACATGCTCAGTAGACACACTGAACATGCCCTGTATACAACTGCCTAGGCTGTGGTTACTCTCAAGGGTTCTTTCTGTTTTGTATATAGCAGAGACTTTCTTTGACAGGCTGCATTTGATGCTTTGCAGAGGTCAATATCCTTTGTAAAATCTATGCCATACGACTGTGTTGGTGCCTATTACTCCCTGAAGAAGGAAGAGGGACTCTGGCTCATTAGTAAAGATTGGGACAAACACATGTCACTTTTAACATGGCAAAAGCCTGGGGCATTTGTTGTTCCTGCAACAATCTGGACGGCTGTTTTTGTGTGTCCTGGTCTTTGACTGTAGTGACCCCTAGAGACTTCTGAAGCAGTGAAATCTCATAAAAAGCAGTACTGCACAGAGCAGGTGTTCGTTTTCAGAGGTTGTGACCCAATCTTGTAGGCGTTTGGGCCAGAGAACAACAAATGTGTTTCCCCAAGCTGGGTTTTTGCTGTTTCAAAAATTCATTCAGCCAGTTGGGGAAAAAAACTGCTACTTTTGAAAAAATGTGGCAGCAACTGGGGAAAGTGTGCAGCCACTATGCCTTTTGTTTGGAAGTAGTTTTCTGGCTCAAATATAAAAGATATTTCAATCATAGCGGAAAGATAAGAACAAATTAAAAAAAAAAAAAAAAAGGGGGGACCTTTGGCCAAATAGAAACATATTGGCTTCTAACAGAAAATACTGAGTGACCCCAGGGAAGCAGTATGAGCATCAGCTTGTGTACAAAAATGGTGTGTCTAATTCTGCTGGATTGCTGACAACATGTTAGGAGAAATACTATCTCTCTCTTTTGTTTACTTCCTGCAGAGTGATCTTAAAATCTCTTGATAGCTCTCACCTGAAAAGCAAAATGCCTGCAAACTACCAAAATACCCTTCCCTTCACCTTTGGCTGTTTGCCTTTGGTACAGAGCTCCTTAAGGAAGTTTGGAGAAGATAGGATATATAAAAATAGTGAAGACTCCAGAGTTGGAAATATTTCATCATATTGCTGTGAGTGGCACAGTGAAGCCCAGTTAGTGATGAGGACCTCTCTTTGCTAGCTTAGTCTGAGTAGGATGGGGCGTGATTATTCCTCGTGTTCATATCTGTTGTATTGCTCTGAGAAACCTACTTTTTTGTTACAGTGTGACTAAAAGTTGCTGCATGTCTAGCATCAGCATGAAGGGAGTTGTCCTAGTGTGTTTGACCTGCTAGTGTATGGTTCAGTTAAGCTAGATTTCCACAGAGTGGAATATTAAGGATCTTCAAATAAGACTTTAAGACTCAGAAAGGAGCCAGTGGATCACAGGATGGGGTATGTTCATGGGATTGCTCATCCAAATTCAACTGTGGCATATGCACAAGACTAATTTCAACTCTTCAGTTTTCTAAGTTATGGTTTTTTGGGGAGGTCGATGTTAAGGCTATCTAAATATCACTGTTTCTGTTCAGCATGCCATAGCTATCATAGTATGTGATTTTCAGGCTTGTTCATACTTGATGTGCTACTTTTTGGTGATCATGTGCATCAACAGTTCTTCTACACGTTAACATATTTTGAGGCTGTGTAGGAGTTATGTGTCAGAGGGAGTAAATCTAGCTATGTATATAAGGTGAATTACAAATGTGGATTATAAGTGTGAGAATCAGGGACATTCCATACCAAAATACTTCATTTGAGTCAAGTGACCTATTTGAAGAACTCCATTAGCTTCTAGTAATACTAGGTGTTTAACTATTCTGTACGTTATCTACTGGTGAGCTGAAAAAAGACCTACTTACCCAACTGATGTACATACTTCCTGTAAAAAAAAGTCCATCCCAGCTGTCTGATACTCACTCAGGCTTAAGTCTGCATTCAGACCCTTGTCTTTGCATGTTCGTATCAACAACAGAACTGTTACCTGTGGTGTCAGACCTACTGGCACCTTTCCTATGAATTGAAATAGTAAGAATGTTAGCAGGCAGCAGTCCAAAATACTGATTGTCATGCACAAAAGCTGCATATCATTTATTTTCTGTTTTGCAAGTAGAAACTGAACATGTTTATGTTTAGGTATGTGACTGGAAAATCATTCAGGCATCTGTGAGACTCAGGGACTTTGAATAGCTATTGTGGCACAGGTAACTTATGGGTTTACCTTTTCACAGGCAAGCCTGCATGGTGAAATCTTGGCACCATTAAAGTCATTGACAAAAAGGTCTCACTGAATATCAGGAATTAAATTGAACTTTGAATTTCAAGGCCATAGTCTTGTGGCTTTTGTAAACTGTAAGTTCAGTTGTATGACCACCTGAGGAACCTGACTGTACATAAGTCAATAGAACCCAACAAGATGCCTCCCAGAGTCCTGAGGGAACTGGCTAATGCAGCTGCCAAGCCTTTCTCCATGATACTTGTAAAGTCATGGCAGCCACTTGTGTCCCGCACTGCATCAAAAAGCTGTGTGGGTACCAGGGCAAGGGAAGGGATTCTGCCCCTCTACTTTGCTCTGGTGCAACCCCATCCAACTCTGGGGTCTCCAGAATGGGAAGGACACTGATCNCTTCCTTAGTTATAACCCTGTTACCAGGAAAGGCCTATGGCCAAAACCAAGAAATCTGTTAGAGTGAGTCTAGAGGAGAGCCACCAAAATGGTTAGATGGATGGAGCACCTCTCCTATGAAGAAAGGCTGAGATAATTTGGATTGTTCACCCTAGAAAACAGAAGGTTCAGGGGTGACCTCATTGCAGCCTTTCAGTATCTGAAGGGAGTCTACAAGTACTCTTTACAAGAGCATGTAGTGACAGAACAAGGAGGAATACCTTCAAACTGAAAGAAAGTACATTTCGATTAGATATTAGGAAAAAATTCTTTATTATGAGTGTAGTGAGGCACTGGAACAGATTGCCCAGAGAAGTTGTGGGTGCTCCATCCCTGGAAGTGTTCAAGGCCAGGTTGCATGGAGCTGTGGGCAACCTGGTCTAGGTGAAGGTGTCCCTGTCCATGGCAGGGGGGTTGCCATGATCTTCAGTGTCCCTGCTAACTCAGGCCATTATATGATTCTGTGATTTTAAGAAGGCACAAACCACAAACTCCAAAAATGTGCTTGAGGAAATGACTAATGTCAAAACCTGACTTTAATATTTTTTCTTTAGGTGAGATTTCTGCTCCAGATTTTTGCATTACCGTGGGCAGATATGGTACTTTCTTGATCAGAGGTAGCTTGCTTGCTGATATGAGTAGGGTACCTTTCCTCAACAGATATGTGTATTTCCTCAACATATGCACATGTAACAGGGTTCAAGCAATAATTCGATCTCATTTGTCTCCCTTTGCAGGCCCTCTACAATTCAATCAAGAATGAGAAGCTGGAATGGGCAGTGTAAGTATACTGGGTAGAAATTAGGAGTTTAAAAATAGTACCTGTGTAATAATCTGTTTATACCTCCTGTGTTGCCATCTGTGTGGGCTCCAAAGCCTGTAGAAGATAGCCAGAGTACATAATGAGTTTGCTTTTCTGGTAATGAATGACCTGGCAATTCAGTCTCATTTGTTTCTCCTTCAAGGGGAGTTGTTAGTGATAGGAGCCAACTACATTTGTAAGGAAAGAGAACATTTCATTTAGTAGGAAACTTCAACCTGAAAAGAGAGAAATTAAATCCTCTGTTGTTCTATGACTGCATAAATAAAACAGAAGTTGACTTCTCCTTTATCTTTCTGTACATTGTGTCAGAACCACTGAATAGAAACACACATCTTGGATTGAGTTTCCTGCTGTTGGTTTATTGTCTTGGTTTGTCTCCTGATTAACTATGGATAACCTGACAACAACCTAATATGAAAGATGATAAATTGGACAAAGTCTGATATCCCCCCCCAATCCCTACCTTCTTTCAACAAGCTGGCACTTGTTAACTATGGAAATACTTCAGACAGGAAAAAGCCTCTATTTCTGATTGTGTTAAATGGGTATTTCTCTGTGCTTAGGTTTCATGTGGTCTAGCTATGCCAGCAAAGAGAAGAAGGGTCTCCTTTAGATCTTCCCACTTGCAGAACAGTGAATTTTGCTGTAAAATAGAAGAATAATGCCTTTTATCTATTCTGGCTGTACAAGATTTACATGTATTTACATGTGTGGAATGCATGCTTCTGCACCTTTTGTTCTGGAAGTCCTAGCAACTGCTATAGGCCTTGCAGGCCAATTGGCTTTTGATCTTCCTTGTTTAAAGTTCATTATCTGAAAGTGAGTTTCTTGTCAGGGTATGTAACCTCACTTACAAAGGGCTGCTGGTTCTAGCTGGGATTGCAGTCCCAGTTCAGATGTTTGTTAGGTAATGTCAGAGTAGTAAAGAAGGTGTGCTGCTAAGGGAAATCGGCAAAAAGCGCCATCTCTGATGAGCATCATAAAAGTCACAGTGTGAGGCATTTTGCCAGACTGTGTGTTGGACCTGGAACATGCTATGTGAATCTTACATGTCACACCGGAGCTATTTGCCAGACCCTTCAGAGGTGCTTTAGACCCAACAGAATCCATGTCAGAATTTTCCTTCAGCTCTTGCCAAGAAACCATACCGTGTCTAACACACTTGGGCAGCCTCCAGGTGGGAACTGGCTCATGACTGGCTCTGCTCCCATGAGCTTCAGTCAAGGTGATTTATGAGATAGCTTGCTCCTGTATAGGTGGTAACTGCTTTGGCATTTACATAGCCTAATCCATGTCCCTTATTTGGGAGAATATTGCAAGCAGGCTGGAAGTGGGAGAATTCAGACTCTTCCTTAAATAAGATTTTGGATGGGTATAAAGCCACCTTCTCACAGGAGAATGCTCAAAGAGACCAATTGTCTGTTTCTGTCTAAGACTAACAGATAGCTGGGACTGATGTGACAATTACTTTCCATGGTGAGAAACAAAGCTCATTCGGGGCATAGCCAAAGAGACTGTGCCTTTACCTTTAAAACTGAGAGTACTAGCTGGAAGGGACAGAGTGAAGATGTTTCTCCCCACTTTTACAGAGAGGTGTGGTTGGTAAAGTAATAACCCCAAGGAGCTCAGGGGCTGCCTGAGCTAGAGGGAGGAGGCACATATTTCTCTTGCTCTGCTGTCTGTGATCTGCAGAGAAAGCTGAATAGGAAGGAGACATTGTCAGTTTCGCTGTGATTGGACTGAGGATGATCCACTTTCTCTTCCAAAGATTATTCCTTTGCTTTCCTGATGCACTTGGCAGGCGAAGAAGTGAGTCAAAGGTGAAGATAGGCCCAGTATAAGCTCCCTTGCAATGCTGGCATATTGAAGGACTGCCTTTCCTCCAGCCAAAATCCCTTTGAGGATCCAAGACTCTCATGAGCTAAGCAAAGGTTTAAGAACTGCTCTGGAAGTACATTATTTAGTAGATTAATGGCTCGCAATAAGTCTGTAGGCAGGAGAGGGTAATGATGATACAGAAGAGGGGGAAAGACTGCTACCTCAATCCTTATCTTAATAGTTGTGAGTTAGGTGTGTCATCATCCTAAATGGTTTGCTGTACATTTCCAGTGGAATTATAGTCTGATCCAAAGCCCACACAAAGAAAAGGCTACCATTGACTCCAATTTTGTAGTCAAGAGAAGTGGCACCTTAATCAGCAGATGTGCTCCAGAGACTTTCAGTAGGAGTAGTAATTCATCCTTTATGAACAGGGAAGCACAAGTACAGTTCTGAATAGAGAATTGCATTAGAGTTCTTTTTCTGCAGCAGTGCCAGGCTGAAGCTCTCCATGAAGTTAAAAGTGAATCACATACCATGGTCAGTAAAGTAAAGAGTTCTGACCTGGAATTTGCCCTGAACTGATGAATGTGCAATCTTGAAAGCACACTTCTACTCCACACTGCATGCCCCAAAGGTGTGAGTTATTCTCACATCCATAGTGGATGGGCTTAAATTTGGAACAGGGGAAGTTTGGGATCAACCTTTGGAAAAGCATTCTATCGATGAGCTTTTTAAATGACAGCACAGGTTTACCTGCATGAACTACAGAATTGCTTTCACTGGAGGTTTTTGTGAACTGGTTATTCTGTCTGGAGTGGGTTAGGAAGAGTGGATCTAGACTTAGAGATGGTTTGGCTGGCCTCCCTTCAGTCCCATTGTCTATAATACTATATCCCAAGTTTTGTAGATGTTTTTCATCCTTTGGTTTTCACACTGATCATCCTCATCCTTAAGCTAGAAAAGAAAAATCAATTTGATTACAAGATGCCAGAGCTAAATATGTTGTGTTTGCATGATGTCTACATGGAAATTTGGTGGTGAACATTATTGTTCTCCATTGTTTGTAATACTATGTCTTTTTCCTGTTAAAGGTGATAGGAGTAATAAAATTATCATCTTAAAAAAAGTCATTTAGAATTAACATACGAAAACTCAAGGCACTGCTTACAAAACTACTAAAGCCAAATGGCTGTATTTCAGACAGCTGTATCCTGAAAGCTTTCTCACAGCAGAACAGTGTAGTTTTCAGGAGAGTCACTTGATTTCAAGTAGTTGATGATACAGGGTTTTTTTCCCAGAGAAGCTTAGACATAGACATGGTATATTCTTTTTTGCTTTTCTGGACCGCAGTGAAAAATTACCTCCTTTCAGACGAAACAAAACAGGTCATTGAGACAGTGATGGTGGGAAAGGGATGCTGGCAAATCAAACTGTGATGCTGAGATCAGGGTGGTTATAAAGACATCTGTGCTGAAGCTCACCTTTTTCTAGGTCAAACGGAGAAATCTCTCCCCTTTATAATTAACTCTTTGTTTCCCAAGTTATAGGATGTTTCCTGTTTGCAGCTTCTTTATTGGTTTTAGAGGGGGATCAGGTGGTAATCACCTTGGTCTCCTTTCTTCCCTCCTCCCATTGGAAAAGATGCCAAAACATCTTTCAAGTCAATTTCCCAATACAGATGCTAGCAGTTCCACAGATGAATGTGTTACAAATTTTTTTCAGTTTTTTTTTTCAATTGAAGTTTTTAAATGGATGAACCCAACCTTTTGCCGTGCCATGGAAGTTTGCTATTTGAACAAATGGAGAGACAAAGCAGACTTTTAAAAATGAAGGGCTTGACCCTGTCTTTCCACCTTAGTGACTTCTAGGTTTTCCAAGGCAGAACCTCTAATCAGACTACTGAGAAAACAGAAATAGTTTTGTTACTGAGAAAACCAGATGGTGCTTTTCTCCCAGAAGACAAAAATGGAACTCCCTTGTATAGGGTCTTTTTGGGGACAGACAAAAAATATATGTCTTCACCAAAATGGCAACATCTGGATCTTTATGTTTTTCACATCTGCGTATTTAAGAGGCAAACCCTTTCTACTTGTCAGTGATCATGGAAAGGAAAACATTGCTGCTTCAGTGCTGTGACTTCAAGTGATAGAGCAAGCAGATTCTGGCTTTGGTGTGCTGATTCTCATGGGCAGCCAGAGTGCTGGTTGCTGTGCTGTCTGCAGGTCCTTTTCCAAGGAGTTGTGTTTAGGGAGGTGGAACTGAAGCTTCTTGTTTTGGGAAACCTTGCAAACAAATATCATGTGCCATAGGCAGAGCCTCAGAGAAACTCTACAGATGGTAGCCTTTTCCCATAACCAGTACCCTGCAGAGCAGAGACACTGTAGGTCGCGTTTCCTGTGCATGGAAAGTGGGATGTACAAGAGGTTTCACAGCTGTCAACCCCTTGCTGTCATCAGAGAGGGGTTACCAGAGGAATCACTTCTAGGCCCAGAGCCAGGAATGATCTTCCTTTGCTGATCAAAGACAGAAAATCTCATAAGAATTCTGCAAACCTAAGTGAACCCTCATGATAATGTTTTGCGACTGAAAGGTGTGTTGGACCCATTGTGGGTTTTTTTTCTCCAAAGGCACAAGGATTGTGCTACTTCCTGTATAAAATGGAAAGGAGAAGCATCAGTTCTGCCCTTAAAAAGGACCTGAGCCGTGCCTGTGTGACACCACATCCATGACTCTCAACATACCTGCACAGAGACCCCACCCACTGACTCTTGCCCTCAGATCACTGAAGGCCTTCACACTGGGGATGATACAGGGCTTGAATGATCTGTGAGAGCCATCTGAGGATAGAGAAGGAGGCATGTAACCCACAGGCTAGGTTTCAAACAAAGATCAGATTGCAGGTTTATGTACCGAGAGGCCCACTGAATTTTATGCAGTTCTTCCCTGCAAATGTACCTTAAAGGCTTCTGAGGAGTAACCTCAAATTGTTATATCCCTGATGAAAAGTATCCAGGACCTATCTATTCAGCCAACTTTGGAGGATATCTGAGCAAAGGGTAGTCAGCTGAACTTTTTTGCTACTTTGACACTTCTCCCAGTTGTCCTCCTTTCTTCTTACGCTTGACCGCTGAAGCGACATGGAGTATTTGAAGAAGTGAGTCCTAGATGCTCTGGTTTTCATCCATTTCTTGTTTGTGATGAGTTCTACCTGCCTCTCTAGCTTCCTTTATTTCAGCTTGCAGATACTTGTGCATCTTGACCTCATGCATGTTGTCAGAGCACTCAGCTCTCAGAAATGCCAAAATCTTGTGAGTCTTAAGAATGTCCCATTTTCATGATAGATCAAAGGACCACTTAAAGGTTTGTTCAATGCTGCCAGACAATGCTAATGACAACAGATGCTATTTTGTCCTTATACACCCTCTCTTTTAAAGAATTCCTGTTTTAATACCTTCCCCAGAGGTGCTGACTTTAAGAGCACTGCTCCCAGCACTAAATGGTGTCCAGGATCCTTCAGGATTGCTCATCACACCACCTCTAGCTGCTTGGTTAAGGGCACTGGTATATTCCCACAGGACAGTTGATCAGTATACGATAATTCAGTCCAATAACTTCAAAGGAGATAGCTTATTCAAAAAAAAAAAATGTTAAGCCTTTTACTGCAATAGGTCTCTGCTGACAAGGAGAAATCCACTGTGTCCTTGGCTGAGATCCCAGAATTCACAAGGCACTTCTGTGTGACAAATCAGCCCGAGTGCTTATGCTCTTCGAGAGATTTTAGTCTGTATTAAGTGCCACAGACTTGTGTTGAGAGAATTTGCTCCTGGAATGGACATATATCTAAGAAACATGTCACAAAATGATTCAGATTTGTCAGCAGCTTGTGAGTGTAGTAGACACAGGAAGGGCAGAGACAAACAATTCTTAAATGCCTACAAATTTTTAACTGGGAGAGGACTTCAACCAAAGCATACATGAAGAAGTCCTTTACTGCTTTAACCCATTAAAAGTTTTGTGGAGCTTTCTGTTCTGGAGTGGGAGAGCACACATCAATATGCTAAAAGATGTAAGGACTGCTCTCCTTTGCAGGAATCAGGTCTTCAAGTGAAAGTTTTATTCCCCTTAACCAGGAGACTCTTCAAGACAACACTATGAAGGTATGGTACACCTCCTTGACTATATCTCTGCAATTAAATCAAATGTCTGGCACGTTTGTGTGACTCTCAGGACAAATATCAATATGTAGCATCTGTATCAACACTGTTAAAAAGTTGTATCCTTCAAAAGGAGACCCTTGTTTCCACGTTGCCTTTTAGGGTGGTCCTTGACTGTGCTGGTTCTGCAGTAGTGTCTGGAAATTGTTTGGGAGTGTGCTGGGCTGAGACCATGCCAATCATAATTTAGTGTCAGGTGATGAAAACATTTCCTGGTACTGCAGAGTTCACTAATATTCACTCTGTATTTCTGGATTTGGTTTCCTTATTTTCAAACCAGTCTATTATCCTTTTATCTCCTTAGACTAAGTTAAGTCCCTGAAGACCATTTGATTTCATTTGGAATTATCTAGTTCAGAAAAGACCTCCAAGTCAAACCTTTGACTGAACACCACCTTGTCTACTAGACCATAGCACTAAGTGCCATGTCCCATCATTTCTTGAACACCTCCAGGGATGGTGGCTCCACCACTTTCCTGAGCAGCCCCTACAAGTGCTTAACCACCCTTTCAATGAAGAAATTCCTTCTGATGTCCAACCTGAACCTCCCCTGGTGCAGCTTGAGGCAATGTCCTGTTGTCCTGTCACTAGTTGTCTGGGAGAAGGGACTGACCTCTGTCTTGCTGCAGTCTGCTTTCAGATAGTTGTAGAGACTCTCCTGATTCTCCATTTCAGCAGAGCTCACGGTAACACAGATTGTTGCTCTAGCCTGCGGTTGTTGGAGGACATTTCTTTGAATGGGCATGGTAGCAGTGTGTCTCTAAAGGAGCTTCTGGATTGACATATGCCTTGCTAATCCTCATTTAATATGTGTCTTTGAACATGCACATGTGATTGGAAAGTCTGCCTGAGCTTGCTCTCCCTGCTAATCATCTGGGTCCAGTGAAATACAGCAGCTTGAAACCCACACCCAGTGGGTTGGCAATATTAGCCACCATTATGCTCAAATGATAAGACTTTTTTTTTAATCAGATACTTATCTTAAGAGAAACATTGCTTTCCAGTGACAGCCGTCATCCTCCCTGGCACACCTTTCCTAGTAACCTGGAGAGGAATGTGTGTGGACTTTGAAGGACAATGTTCTGTAATCTTGATGCTAGCTGTGGTTCCTCCAGTTACACCATCCAGCCAGATTCAGTGGCCTGTTCTCTGAAAACTATTCTCCTTCTCCTGTGATGGACACCCTTTGTTTTCCACATTGCTTAGTCCTTTTTAGCCTTTTCCTGTGATGAGCAAAAAGGCATTTATTAGTAAGGTAATGTTTGTGAGTTGTTGAAATGGGTTCCATTTTTGTCCTCAAGAGCTATGTTGAATATGTTGCCCTAATAAGTAATAAGTAACATTTTGAACAGCATTTTGTTTCCCAAATACAGATAGCATGGTTCACCCAGTGTAGTTTGTATTTTTAAATTATTACTTTTATGCTAGTCTTTAGAGGAAAATGAAAAAATGAGATAGAGTTAGTGTTTCATATGCTAAGTTAAAAGGTAAGCCACAGTGATCTGTAGTAATCTAATTCTTTTCATTTACGTGTGAACTCATGAAGAAAATGGAGATTTTTCGGGAGAGCCCAGCAGGTAAAGATTTCCCATTTTATCACTTGAATAAGTGGAATTAAAAATAGGTGATGTTGGAGGACACAGAATACTCTTGAAGTTTTGTCTGTTTGACTGTTAGAGAAACTTGGGCTTTTTTTGAAAATCTGACTTCTGCGCTGTGAAGTAGGTGAACTGAAGCTTTGCTATAATACAACTTTGTTTGGGCATATATCTAGGTTTCTCTCTAAAAAAGGCCCCTGTAAAGAGAGAGGTATGTTTTGACAAGGGGAATTCAAGAATTGCTGGAGAAACTTTGCCAGTCAGTCCATCATTTATGCTTTATCTTTACTGCTTTTTAAGGGATGAAGAAGAGAAAAAAAAGTCTCACTCAGATGGTACAGATGAAAAGGATAATGGGAGCCAGACAAAGGCTGCCAGTCGAATTGGCAACTCAAATAACCCATTCCTGGACATCCCTCATGACCCCAATGCTGCTGTGTATAAAACTGGATTTCTGGCTCGGAAAATTCATGCAGATATGGACGGAAAGAAAAGTGAGTATTTTTCACTCTTTACATATTATTTTCTTATTATGTCTGCACAATGCTACTTACCAGTGAACCCATGTGCTTCTCAAGGCAAATAGTGCTGCTTCATTAGGGGAAATTGCAGTAATAACAAACAGCACAGCAATTGGATTATCACACTCTCATTGTTAGGCCAGGATTTACAGTGCTTAGTCCCATTTGCAGCAGCTCTAATGCATGAGCATAATAAGTAATGTGATATGGCAAAGCAATGTGAATTTTTTGTGCTAAAAGAAAATTAATGCCATGGCTTACAGAAGAGAAAACAATTTCAAGTGAATTACAGTAGCTGTTCTGCAGTAATTCCATAATTCTCTGTTTCCTTATGTGACACCACATTGTTCCAAATCTCCCCTCCCTCTGGGTCTGTCTTTAAAGAAAGGCTGTTCTTTACGTCTACTTGGAAGGTGCTGTAACCATTCTCTTCCCTATATTGCCGGCCTTGAGTCACATACCCAGTGAAGTGCAGCAGCTTTTGGCAACAGCCAGCTTTTTACCATGCAGTTCCTTTCTGCCCCTTTTTTGTAATAACCCTGCTGGGTCTCTTACTTACTTTAATTATCCTCTTTCCTTCCTATCCTACTTCTGTTTTTGGTGCACTAATTATCAAGGTCCTGTGATTCACCTGTATGTATTTTGTTGTTTGGGTATCTTCATTTGTTTTCTAT
Source organism: Sclerurus mexicanus (assembly GCA_013396755.1). Classification (NCBI taxonomy): domain Eukaryota; kingdom Metazoa; phylum Chordata; class Aves; order Passeriformes; family Furnariidae; genus Sclerurus; species Sclerurus mexicanus. The sequence continues at coordinate 33,062 of VWZF01002709.1, read as the reverse complement.
TGTATTGAAAACAGCAGAAGTTACTTAGAGTGTCTGTATTTTCCCCAGTCATTGTTGATGATCGCCTACTCATGGTTCACATTGGTGGGCTAAATCCTAAAGACAAAGTGTGGCTTTGTGATGGGTTTCCAGTAACTGCCAGTGTCTCCTAGCTGGGCTAGACTCTTTGGTGTTCACATGTTTTACTAGTATATTTTAGAAGGTACAATTGGAGGTTGGCGTTTTCAAGATGGAAGCTGACAGCTGGACAAATAAATCCAGACAGGCATGTCAAAATCAAACTGACCTCATTCTTTGAGATGACCGGATGCTCTGAATAGATTCCTCTTTGTTATTAAATGTCTGTTTAGTTAACCTTAATAAGTAATTGTATCTAGTTGCCTTATCAAATTATTTCTTTAATTATAGGTATCAGAATTGCTCATTATTCAGCACACTGGATGCTGGCATTTTGGGGCTAACCCTTTCATGAGTAAGGTAATGAGGGCCATGCTTTCAGAAGTTTCTGTACAACTTAGTCATCTGTGTCCTTGTTGTGCAGCTCTCAAAAAAGTTGCATTCTGGCTTTCCAGTGGCAAATAAAACAAAACAGACGTTCTTTTAAGTTAGTTAGACCTTTTCATATTTTATTTCCTAGTAGACTTGTTGCAGGGCAGAGGTCAGCTTGTTTAGGATTTCTGATGAAGTGATGTACTAGAATGTTTATATGTGTTTTCTCAGGAAAGGAGTACTGAGGGCTAAAACACTTAGGCGCTTAGAGGAGAGGGGTGTAAGAGGGGCCTATGCCTGGAAGCTGAAGTGAACAAATGTCAATAGGAAATAAGTCCTGTTACCCAAGGTGAGAATGATTAACCTCTGGAACAAGGGACTTGTAACTTCTTCATCACTGCTTGCTTTCTTCAGATCAGAATGGGATGTCTTTCTGAGTGTCATGCTTTAGTTGTGCATGGGTTGGTAGTTTCAGTATAGAGGCAACGAGATATATATATCTCTATATATATCTATATATCTATATATATATATCTGGATGCAGGTCAGTGGTGTGTGCTTGGTGGAGAGAGAGCTTAGATGCAGGCTTCTAGTCTCTGGGACTGTGACCATTCAGGCTGTGCCTTCTTCCCTCCCTCCAGAGTTTCAAACTGGATCCTTCAGCCTTCATGGTGAATTTTTTTTTTCCCATTGCTTGTTTCTAGGAATTCATGGGCTGGATATGTTGTCTCTGTTATGTTCTTCAAGCTCTAATTGACTTTAGGTTTCTTTGGGGGTGGGGATTTTTTTCCTTAGTATTTTGTTTGGCACCCTTCTTTCTAAATGCCAACATGAGTATGCAGCAGCAGTAAGGGGAAGGATGATCTTGAGAGACACTGCTTTCTCAACAGTGTCCTGTAGGTCCTGAGCAGTGCTTGCCAGCCTGCTATGGCATGGGGAAAGAGTGTTTCTTTCTGAAAACTACCACGGTGCAGAGCTCAGACCTAGCTGTGTACAGGCAGTGTCTGCCTACCTGCAAGAGCACAAAGACTGTATCTCTGTGGCCTGCTTTCTGCATTGCTGCTGTTCCCTTTCTGATCCAGTCCAGTGCTGTTGTCAGGGTTGTTGTATTACTCTCTCTCATGGCAGGTATGTGCAGGTGCTATGCTAAGCTGCATTGTCCTTTGAAAAGGATAGTACAAAGGAGGTTTAACACAGAACTAATGTAGCTCTCCTGTTGCCTAGACAAAGTGTAAAAATGGATCTGAGTTAAATGGGTTTTCATTTGTTTCCTTTGCAGCTCCTCGGGGAAAGCGAGGCTGGAAAACCTTTTATGCTGTGCTGAAGGGAACTGTCCTGTACTTGCAGAAGGTAGGGGAAATCACTGTCTTTTGTAAACTAATTAAAGAAGGATAAAGCAGCTGGCATCCTCTTTACTCTCTCAGCCCACCTCCAGGCTCCCTTTCCCTCTGATGCACAGCGTAGCTGATCTCTCTGCCCTGCACCCTGTTTACTTACACATTCAGGCATGAATCCTTTCATTGACACCCTCTCCCTTTTCATAATTTCAAGTTCAATTCCACTGTCCCATCCATACATGCGCCTTGTCTGTTCCAGTGTATACCACTGCTTTCTCTCACGGCTGAAAAAAATAGTCAGCTTCACCAGCAAAGGCAGCCTCATCTCTCTTTGTCTTACATGCATTCCTCCAGGCTGCTTTTAACTTTGCATTTCATACACGACTTCACCTTCTGTAAGGTTGTCCTCCTTTCCCACCTTTTCATAGTATACTTTCATGCAGTGCCTGCAAGACAGCTGCAAAACAATAGAAAAACAGCTTGGCCTTGGTAGAAATCTGCAGCTTCTGTTCCATTGCAAACTTGGAGAATAAAAGAATACCTTTTTTTTGGCCAAAGCAAGAAGAGACTGGTTTCTAACGAAATGTGCTTCCTGACAGCAAGAAGTCTAAAAAAAAAGTCAAATGAAATGCTTCGAGCCTTTTGTCACAAGCTTAAATTTATTATAGTACATTTTTAACTATACTGTTGGAATAGAAAATGCAACATATGAGTGAGAACTGTCAAAATCAAATAAATGGTAGCAGCTAAATAGGTTGTTAAGGCTTTTTGCTCCCCAATATAGATGAAATATTCATGGAATAGGTGCTGTTTGTCCAGACTGCCCTGTATTGCAGAAGCATGCTTCTTTGAAAGCTGTTCTACATTTCTGCTGTGTTTTGCAACTATCAGGAGTGCCGGTGCATACTGCTGTTTCCTCCTCCCCTACTGTGACTTTCTGAAGTTGTTGGTTTCATTGGAGTCAACCTGGATATTTTCTGAGAAGAAAGAGAGTAGTTTGGATCAAATTATTACAGCATGGGATTTACAAGGTGGATACTCTGAGAGCAGTACCTTTTTGAGAGGGCTGAAATCCTGAAACAGACAAAACAATCTGCCGTTAGGATCGAAGATTTGGACTGAAAATTGCATGTGATGTGCTCAAAGCCAGTGCAGGAGCCTAGAGCCAAGTCTACTGAATCCCAAGTCCTCTTACTGGCAGCAGGTTCAAGTTTTACTAAAGTAGCCTTTGTAGCAGGTTTGTACTTGCCCTTTCCCAGGTGAAATGAAGTCATCTGTGTCAATTTCTCAAATAAGTCATCGTTAGTGTTCACCTAAAAAGACTGCATGATTCCTAAGAAGTAAGAGGGCTCCTTGTTTGTAATACATTAATTAATTTCTTATTTGATATTTAAGGGGGGATTAATAAGCTTTCAAGGGGAAGAACTGAGGATCCTGTCTATTTTAGAGTCTTAATCAAATATTTTTATGAGTATTGCTGGCATATTAGTTTAAAATGCTTTCTGTTTAACAAAATGTAGAGATGCTGATGTAGCATGCAAATTTTCTGCAGAATGCTGCCTTCACCACTCTCATCCTCTTGCTTTGAAGAGCAAGAGAGTAATTTCATGTATGACTGCATCTTTGCAGCATGAGCTGCATTGTTGGAGTTATTGTTCTTATTTGTTTGTTATTTGTGTGTTTTGCACTTGTCAAAGCACTTGAATTCAGTGATTACTGGCAAAGGACAATGCTCTGCAAAGCTGCATTCTCCCACTTGGTCCGGAAGACATTTGCACTGAAACCATTTTACTGTAGCACACTGTTAAGTAAGGCTTTGATGCTGTGAAAGGTTGACAGAAGGGTGTGATGAGGAGTAAGTCATTCCAAGAGTGATGGGGGAGCTGTGAGCCTCCCCAGTGTGCCCCTGGACTCTGCTCAGCCATACGCTGCGGCTGTGAAAAAGCCTCTTGATTTCTCTTCAGCTCCAGGAAGTCCACCAGGGCTTTGCTTCAGCACTTAAATAAACTTTGCTCTGTTAGGGATGTAGTATCACAGAAGGTGAGGGTGCCAGAATTTTAAAATACACAGCTAGACCAAGTTGTTAGAGGGAAAGTTGCTGATCTGTTGTTTCCTTTTGTAATATACATTTTGCAGTATAAATCATCCTAATTTTAGGAAGTTCTGTAGCACTTTTCAACAGCTTGATTTCTTTGTAGAAGTTCATAGCTCTGGCAGTAGTCTTGGTCACAGGATCTCCTTGTCTCTGTTCCTCTTCTCTCCTGATTAGAGAGTGCTGTAGAGCAGGGTACATTCACATGCACACACACATTTTTCCTCTTTCTCTCAGTATCAGTATATTTGTGGAGATAACATCTGTGATGATGGTTTCATTGCACTGAGTGATATTCAAGCAGGATAGAGAGAAATCTCACTGTTCAGGTGCTTAACATAAACACATGTACAAATGTCTGCAGTATTGCTTTCTCTGTTTACCTGTAACTCAACTGTTCCCTCAAGACACTATTGTAATATAAATATTAATTGTTTGTAGCAGCTGTGATTCCCCCAGTGGGCAGTGTGATCCCAATTCTGCTGTCATTCTGTTTGCATTCCAGCTCTCCTTGTTTTGCTGTCAAAGTCCATGTATGAGAGTGTTTTTTAAATGGTGGTCACTTGAGACTCACTGGGGAGTTTTTCTGGGCATTTTTATCTCCATGCCCACATTTTAATTTTTTTTTCCCATTGGAATTATTCCAATGTTAATCCCTGTGCTGCATACTGTTTTGTTTTCAAATGAGTGATTTAAGAGAGATGATTTCTGAATTAGTGAGTCCAAAGGGCATTGTAGGGGCTCAGGGGAAGCATTCACAATTAGCCAACTAAACATGCCTGCACAGTATTATATAAAATGAGAAGTCTGACATGTTTGGGATGTTGGTCCTGTCTCTGGGCATCCTCAGGCCAAGGTTAATTTCCTGCCCTCTCTTCATAGCAAGAGGAAATTGCAAAGCAGGAGCTTGACAGAATGTCTGTTCACTAGAGTGACACAGGATGTGAGGTGCATACAGAAGAGAGGTTTATAAGGAGAGGACGTAAGGCTGACCTCGCTTCCTTGCTAGAAATTGCTTCTGGGCAAGGAGTGCAGGACATGGACCTTCCTGTTTTGTTCAGACTCTTCTGTGAGGTTCACAACATCTTTGCTCTTTGATGTGTGACTTTATAATCTTGAAGGCTTCTGAGTATTTTTATATAACTTTTCTCAAATTTCCTCTATTAAAAATTTTAAAAAACAGAGAAAGAATGGAATGATGTAACATATTCAGTGATGAGACTTTCTGAAAGAGAATTTTGCAGCCATCACATGCAGCTGAGTGGCGATATCCACCCACAGTACATTGACTGGTAAAAAAACAAATGTCATCCTCTGGTCTACCAAAAACAGATTTAGAAACATGCTGACTATGGGTCAGCAGGATGTGGGAAAAGCATTTTGCAGGAGTCTGAGAAAGATAATTCGGCATGCCATTGCATTGTATGCAGGACTCAAATCAGCCTTCAGGTGACAGAGCTGTCACAGTTTCTTTCTGGCTCCATATATATTTCTTGCCACTGTCTTGGTCTAACTTTAGATGCCTTCCATTTCAGTTCAACCTCCATGCTGATATCAGCACATCAGAGCACGTGCTTGGTGGCATAGGAGAGAATGGATGTTCCTGCTGCTGTAGCATTTCCTACTAGTCAAAAAGAGTTGAAGGCCTTAGAGAAGGAGTTTTGGCAGCACATTTATGTTCTTAACAGCTTGCTCTGAGGCTGCCCGACTACGTGGAGACATTTCTGGTATGCTGATCAGTGCCTTTGGAGAAGCTGACAGAACCCCAGCTGTCAAGGTAGATTGCAGCTAACTGATCTGGTGGGATTAGCAAGGATTATCATGAACACTTTCTGTTGGAAAGAATGTGTTCTCAGCCAGGATTGCTTCTGGGACTGCCCAAATGTGGAGTTTTTCTGGAACAGGTTTAAACACCAGAGCAGGTTGTGGACACTGGATGCAACTCACAGAGGAAGCTGGAAGGCTAGGTGATAGCTGACACTATCTCTAGGCAGTAACTCCAGAAAAGACAGAATATCATGTTTCTTAGGCCTGCCTACATTCATTTCCTGGCTCTAAAGTTTTCCTATTCTCCCTGAATAGTGGAGCCAGTCATTTCCCCCCAAACTACCACCAAATAAATGAGCCTTTGAACCCATAAGGAAAGGGGCTTGGGATGGGGCCTTGCCTCCTCTATCTTCAAGATGGGGGCGTGCCAGATTTTGAATAACCTCCTCCAGAGATTGTCCTTTGGCTAGAATCTTTGGTCTCAAATCTCCTTGAGGAAGATTTAGAAAATGCCCTAACTGAACATAGACAAAGTCTGTCATGATACAGAGATTCTTCTAAATCTTGCTGAGTCTCAAGATAGGGAGTGGAAGGGACACTTGGTTTCACTTACTGCTAGCCCTTAAAAACCCCTTATGTCGCAGATATTTAGGTTTAAGGCTGCACTTCAGTCACATGAGCAGTAGTGCTCTGCCTTTGTTCTGGGCCTGTCAGACCTGCAGTGTGTTGTGTTGTTGCCTGGCCCCAGGTGGAGGTGGTGCTGTGGCAGAACTGCTGTTTAGCTGAATCTCCTTGGGTGTAGTGTCTGAGCAGCAGTGGCAAGTTTTAGGTCTGCGGAACTGGAGCTCGATCAGGAAGGATGAGACAGCAGAGGAGCAGGATGCTTTGTCCTGCCTTCTGAGAGATGGTCATGATGGCTGGTGACTCCTCATCCTGGAGAGCCCCAACCCAACCTGGCCAAAAGCACAACTACCTTTGGGAGCAGTGTAGATGCCTCTGGCTGAAATCCTGCTCCATGTGCTGCCAGAGCCCTATAAATGAATTCATGCATGTTAACCAGCTCTTCTTCAAGGTGGGTGCCTCCCTGCGTGTTGAAGCTAGTACTGTCTTTGCACATGCTCCGTGTCCTACACTCTTGTTTCCTGCTAAATCTCATCTTGTAACTTGTGTTCAAGTGAAAGATCAATAGTTACTATGCCTGCAGGGAGTTATTCCCCTGTTGTGCCACTGTCATATCAGTGCATGTTTTGAGTGAGACTGATTTCTGTGATATACTAACAGGGAGAAGTGGAGTAAATTACAGACTGGTTTGGCCTGTCCTTCAGAAACAAAGTGATGCACCATTGCTGGCAAATGACTTTTCCTTGAAAAAGCTCCTGGCTTTCCCAAGCCTTTTATAGTCATATAGGCTTTACACAGAACTTGTGGCTACGCTGTGGTTATGCTCTTATATAGTTTCTGTCACTCAGGAGATCAAAGAGTGCTTCCAGGCTGATGCTTGCAGCACAAGAGGAGTTTGACTCCCATTTTTGTCATTTGGTGGAAGGACCAGTACTGTTGCTGTGCCAAAGACCTGGACAGAGCTGTGCTTGCCATTTGTAGACTCTGAGCAGAGAGATTTAAGGGAGTTTGCTACATTTGCTTTGTGGAGGCTGATAAGGAGGCTTCTCCAGTGTTTGAGGGCCTGCCTAGGAGGACATACAGAGGTAATTGTTTGAGAAAAATTAAAATCAAGCAGTGGAGGCTGAGAACCCAAGTAGCTGAGCAGTGGAGGTGGGGAGCTGGTTATGAAGGATTCCTGAAATGAAGACAAATAGTCCACAGCTGTTGTGATAGTCAAATACTTCCTGTTTAACTCTATTCCTGTCAAGCAAGTAGTGAAACAACTTCTCTCCCTTGGAAAGAGAAAAACAAAAAAGAAAGAAAGAAAGAAAGAGAAAGGAAGTTATGTTGAAGGTAATAGAAACCGCAAATGCTCAGGTCAGGTTGCATTCAGTTCATATGCTTTATTGCTATTTATGAACTGTGGAGCAAGGTTTTTCCCTAGATTAAGGAAAAAGGAGTAGTACATGCAGAAATAAGATGCCATTTCCCCTATGTTAACTCCTGCAGGATGAATATAAGCCAGAAAAGGCTTTGTCTGAGGAAGATCTGAAGAATGCGGTTAGCGTGCATCATGCCCTGGCATCCAAGGCAACAGACTATGAGAAGAAGCCCAATGTCCTCAAGCTTAAAACAGCAGATTGGAGGGTCCTGCTTTTCCAAGCACAGTAAGTGCTCTCTTCATGCCACTCCTTGAGGAAAGAAAGCAATGCTGAAGGAGGGGTAAATTCCTGTCTGGATGGGTTAAAGCGAAGGCTTAGAATGTTCAGTCTGTTTATTTGATCAGAAATAAGATTGAGTAATAATGTGATTAGAGTGCACATGTAGTGCATGAGAAAGAAACATCAGGTTTTAAGAGGCTTTTTAATCTAGCTGAGAAAGGCATAAAAAGATGCAGCAGCTAGAAGCTGAAGCTGAAGGAAATTCAATTTGGAAACATGGCACAAACTTACAGCAGTCAGGGTGATTAATCATTGAAGCAAATGACCAAAGGCAGTCTTGGATTGTCTGTCTCCTGATGTCATCAGGTCCTAGCCAGATGTCTTTCTAGAAGATAAGCTGTGATCAGAAACAAAACTAATACAAGAATGATTTGATTAAGTTCTTTATGCTTTGATATCCAGACAGAACAGATGACCTGCCTTTTGCTTCTGACATGAGCCCTTTTCTAGTGAGATCATATGAGAACTCTTGGAGATCTGTGATGTCCAGCACAACTGAGGCCTTATGATTTATGTCTGAATCAGGACACTGGTTGGCTTTGTCACCTGTGTCATTTGATTTGGATTAGGAAAAGATGTGTGCTAGGATGGGGTATGGACCTAACCACAAGCCAGCCTGTGACTGAGTTACCTGTCACTAACTGCTGGCAAACACAGACTGGAAAACAAAGCAGACTCTAAGACTTTCCCAGTTCTGGCTGATCTTGCTTTTAAAATGTTAGAGGAGGGTTGGAAAGTGGTAGAGGAGGCTGAGTCAACAGGTGTTTAATATGTGCTTCTTGCCCAGGAGCCAAGAAGAAATGCAGACCTGGATCAACAAGATTAACTGTGTGGCTGCTGTCTTCTCTGCCCCGCCATTTCCAGCGGCAATTGGCTCTCAGAAGAAGTTCAGTCGCCCACTCCTGCCAGCCACCACAACAAAGCTATCTCAGGTAAGACGTTCTTATACAGAGGGTAGATGATGGCGATTTTTCTTGCTATCTGAGGACTGAATGGTGGTCCTTGTCACTGTTTTATGGCTGTTGCCACTAGCAGTCCTAGGTGAAGGTGACTTGCATGGTAAATCTCTGCTCATTGCATGATGCCAGATTTGAAGTGGGGGGAAAGAAGGAACAGACTTGAATATAATTGTTTTATATTTTTGAAGAAAAGAAGCAGTCATCAGTTCCTAGCACCAGATAAAGAATTTTCATCTTGTGCTTATGGCTCTGCAGAGGACATTTCAAGTACTGACTCGTGGGTTTTTTTGAATTTGAATGTGTATTAAAGCCACACATTTCAGAAGAAGTAGATATACTCCTGGTCTTTGGCTTATTGAAATGATAAAATGTGAAAGCTGATGCATCAGGCAAACATCAATTATATTTTTTCCCCCAACATTTTCCAGACTCCAACCCTTATCAGCTGAGGGATTTCCTGTATGATATATATTTATAAGCTGTTTATTACATTAATGTCTTTGGTCTCCCCTTGTGATCACACAGACTTTTAGCATCCTGTAGCAGGGAGTTTCACAGCTCTACTTTTTGCACAAAACCCCCTGTGTTTTTGCTTGTTTCACACTGGCTGTTTCAAGTGCTTGTGCCCATATCTCTGCGTACTTTCGGAGATGTGATGCATGCCTGCAATTCCTCCTTTCCTGGCAGGAACATGACATTGATTGCGTTGATCAGGCTTACAGAGTGACAGAAGTTATACTTCTTGAGTGTCCTCCTGTAGCTTTTAGAGTGATCTGCCCATGGATTGCTTCTTAAATAAATTTGGGGTTTTTTTAACCATCTTCATAGCTTAGCAACTCTCCTTAGAAACCACTGTCACAAAATCTGCATTTCTCTAAGGGGGTGTTTTTTCCAATGTCACCCCTTCTTTTTCTCTCTCCATTGCAGTAGCTTTTCTTCTTATAACATGATAGCCAACTTACCATTTTGTGTTCTGGGTTGATGTTTAAAGCCTGTTTCATAAAGAATAATACTAACCAGACTCATCCTTGGGATTTTATCTTTTGCACATGCATACCTTTTTGAAAATACTGTGTGGTGCTTCCATAACTTAACCCCAGTCACCAAAGAAAGCTTTTTTACTCATCGTTGTTCCGTGTGATTGTTCCATTTAGCACACTGTTTCCTAATCTTCTTGTTTCCATTTAATCTGGAAAGGAAAAAAAAATATCACAGCCCTGTGGTTTGTGTCTCGAAGAAGGAGAGACACAAGAAGTGGAATAAGATAAGCTCTTTTAGTTAAGAGCAGAAGAATGTTAAGTGTTCAAAGTAGGTAAATTCAAAGACAAGCAGAAATGTATCTGCTTTCATCTGTCAATGTGGAAAAGCTGCTAGCAGGCTGTTTCTCATTTCGCAGACAAAAAAAAATGCAAATTGTCAAATCCTGTGTTGGTGTTTAGGATTTTGTGGGATGAGTAATGATGGAGAGTACTTCTTCAAAGAGCCTGTTCCTGGTCAGGCAGAAGTTGTAATGCAGTGAGGACCTAACATGGGTGAGGAAAAGAGGTTGGACATGACAGGTTATTCAAGATCATTGTCCCAGGGCTTTTTTTTAAAAGCAGGGCAGTGTCTGATCTTGGTTAGTCCAGCCAAAGATGGGTATGACAAAGCTATATATAAAGAAACAACCAGTCTAGAAAAGATCATCTACTAGGGTGTTGGGTTTTTTTTCTTTTTTTCTGAGAGTGTGCAGCGCACACAAAAGCTCCAAAGCTGCTGCCCTGAAAGTTACAAGTGCTGTATTAATAGCTGCTCAAAGACCTCCTGTCATCAGGCTGTAGAATTCACTGCAACGGGATGTCACTTGGGACCAGGGATTCAGTTCAATGTAAAGAGTGATTGGGCACTAATGGGAGAGTGTGCAGATCCAGGGTAGTTACTAACAGCAACAAGAATTTTTGGCAGCCAGTAGCGAGTGGTTTAAGCCCTACCATGTTTAGGCAGAGGCAAATTATCCCACATGTTTCTTCCTTCAGTTCTCTTGCAGATTTCTTCGTTTCTCTTGCAGAACCATTCAAACATGAGATTAGCTGGGACTTAGCTGTCATCTGTAGATACTTTCCTCCTTTCTGCTGTTTTCTGCAACTTCAGCTCAGTGACCTGAGAAGCTCAGTCTCTGGTGTGACTCAGTGCAGTGCAGGCATGTCTGACCTAGGCCTGAAGCTGTGGGCTGCACAGCCACACCTGGCAGCCAGCAGCTGTCCCTTCCTCTGAGGTGCCTACATGGGAGCTGAGCTGGGTACTGCCTGTTGTTATGACTCTGGCTAAGCCACCAATATCTGCATGCTCGTGTCTATATTTTGGACTTGCCTACTTCAAACATAGTTTGGGATCCAAGCCTAGAAATGGACAGAAGGGCATCCTGCAGAGCTGGAAACCTTCTGAAATGAGGGAAGGTTAGCTGACAGATGGACTGGAGGAAGTGAGTGGGCCTGAGATTATGATAAAGGAAATTGTCTGGAAAGTGGGAATAGCAACTCCTCACTTTCTCCAACAGCACAATGGGATAAAATCTGGTAGCAGCTTAGAAGAATGAGATACCTTTTGAGGACTGGACAGCCCTTCCTCTTCTGAATGCACTCTTGTTCTAAACAAATAGGAACCACACACCAGACAGCTTTTGGTAGTGCAGAAATAGAAGAAAGGGCACTGAGTCAATATCTTTCCTATCCTGAAAGGAATTCCTTTTACATTACAAAGACCTGAGGCAGGGTCTTTGCCTGTCTCATTCTGCCCTTGGTTTGACTGCATATACAACACTCTTAATTAGTTTACAAAAAAATGTATTAGAGCAGAAGTGTCATGTTGTCAGTAATGCTTTTCAGCAAGCTGCTTTCATTGCTCACAGCAAGGCAAGGGATGACAGGTTTGCTCTCCTTTCCAGTGGCATCTGCTAGCTGTTGAGTTTTTCCACAAACTTGGCCACTTTGCTTGGGTGCCTTTGAGAGAGTTGTTAGGGTCAGAGCTCTGGGATAACAGACCTTATCAACCTAAGAGAAAGAAACTATTTGGTATTATTGTACAGGGATCTCTCTATTTTCCTTCGCTTATTGGATATTTTAGATTCTGTACCTTAAATGCCTAATGTGTTTCTGAAGGATGAACAGCTGAAGTCCCATGAAGCTAAGCTGAAGCAGATCTCCACTGAGCTTGCTGAACATCGCTCCTATCCTCCTGATAAGAAGCTCAAAGGCAAGGAAGTAGATGATTACAAACTGAAGGACCACTATCTGGAGTTTGAGGTATGTATGGGAAACATTGTTACTTTTAGTTCTTGGGTGTGGATGGGGCAGCTTGTCTTATACTTGGGGTACAGTCCTGAAGTTCTGCATTTTTCACTTTATTTCCCCAAGAAGTATATTCAAGTAGACAGGAAAGTCACAACAATCCCAGAAGCTGGAATGCAGCCCCTCTTTCTGACAAGAACTTCCTGTGACCTTCCCATGAATTTAGCTTCCCATCTGTAACATGAAGGATAAAAATGAGACCCTCTCTCCTTTCCTGATGTATCTGTTTGAAGAGATGATAAGGTCTTCAGGCAGTAAATGTCTCATGTTGTAAGACTATGTGTTTCCTAGTGTATTGGAACCCCATCTTTACAGAATGACTGCATTCTGCAGTAAGACAGATCATGAAAATTGTCTTCCACTGGTATGTTCTGAAGGAACATTCTGAAATTATTGTCATAGGCATGCCTCATCAGAGCCATTTGTGTTGTGTATCAGGGAGCTGGATGTCAGGATGAGAAGAAAAAGGGTAGAATTAAAGATCACAGGATTAAATGATGCAATTTAGGCAGCTGCATTAGATTGTTCTGAGTATCTGACAGCAGCTTTTATCCATCATGGTGTCTGCCACATTGTAGGGCTATGTGGGAGCAAGTTGGCAACCCACCAGATGTCTGGTATTTGTCATGACTACACCTTTGAGCTTTTTCCCCCAGAACTGCGAGTCAGTGTTGCCTTGGGTCTGAAAGGCTCCTACTCTAAATAGGCACTGCCTGGCAAGAAAAATCCATAGTCTGAAGAAGAGGAAGAGCAGATAAGAAAAAAGTCAGAGAGACCACCAGAGCTGATGCTGGAGGCAACAAACACAAGCCTCCAGAACTGAAGTAAGCTTCCTGCCCTGTGTTATCAGTTTCTATTAGAGGAACCCTTTTTAATCCTGCACTTGACTGGTTGTGTACTTTTGCTTTTGCAGAAGGTTGTAATCGCTGTGTTGAGTTTCACATTGCTGTAGCAAAGTAATCAGCATGGCATTATGAAAGGGGAATCGTAACCTGACAAACATGATAGCCTTTTACAATGAGATGGATGATGGGAGAGCATTGGATATTGTTTATTCTTCACTTTAACAAGAACTTTGACATTGTCTCCCCTAACATCCTTGTAGACAAGTGGATAAAGTGGATTAGGAAATTGAGAGTGACGTAGTCTGGCTGAACAATTGAGTTATGATCAATGGCCCAGTGTCAGTTTTGAACACACCACTCAGATGTACAGAGGAAGCCACACACTTTTTCTCTGGAGGGGGTTTTGCACAACTTGGAAGAGCAAGGAATTTCTTGGCTTTGAGTCCTCGACACAGAGTTTATTTTCTATTCCTTCTAGAAGCATGATGAGTTAGGATGAAATGTAGGCTGGAGTGTTAGAAGTTTTTAGAAAGATTGATGGAAGAGTAAATTGTTGTGGGGTTTCTTTCTGTTTTCTGTCAATTTTATCATGGTGGTCTTTAGAGAAATAATCCTCAGGTACATCAGAGCTGGTACAGCCCAGGAAGCAAAAGATGTCGTCTTCTCTAAATGAGAATTTTGAACAGCAATTGAACTGTGCAGTTCAGATACGTGATCAGCACTGCAGGAGTGCCTGTCTAAGCAGGCAAGTGGTGGCAGCAACTTCAGTGAGAAATGGTGATTCAGACTGCTTCTGTGCAGTGCTGTGTTACCTTCACACTTGTCACAGATTTCAAAGGCCATGTTGAACTATCCAGAGACCCTTCCAAAATGTCAGAAATCAAGCAGATGAGGTAGAAGGCTGGCTTGGCTGTGCATGGTTCTACTTTTAGAGCTGAGGCAAAACAGGAAAATGTTTGCCTATTGGAAGCACAGTCAGGTGACATGGGAGAAATACAGTGATGCTGCTTGCCACTGTAGGGAGAAAATTCATGTGAGCAAAGCTCATTTGGAGTTGAAGCTGGCCAGAAATGTGAGGGACAATGAAAAGAGGTTTTTAAAATGCATTAGTGGCAAAAGGCATTGGAGAAATAGCATTGTCCCACATGGTCACCTCACAAAGAGACATAAACAAGGCAGGGATGTTTAATGCTTTCTTTGCCTCTCCCTTCCACATGGATGATGGACCAAGGGGGTCTCAGTGCCCTCAGCTGGAGGACCATGACTTTGAGAATGATAATTTCCTAATCCAACCTGAAATTGTGCAGGATCTGCTGCTTCAGCTGGATCCCCACAAATCTGCAGACCCTGATGGGATTTAGCCCAGAATCCTCAAGGAGATGACTGATGTCAATACAAGGCCTTTCTCAACGACTTTTGAAAGTGTTGGGAATCTGGGGAGGTCCCGGTCCCACTTGACTGGAAGCTGGCTAACAATGCCCAGTGTTCAAGAAAGGCAAGAAGGATGACCCTGGAAACTACGGGCCTGCCATTTCTCACTTCAGTAACTGGTAAAATCATGGA
>VWZF01002709.1:0-18314 GCA_013396755.1 Sclerurus mexicanus | reverse complement strand
TATTCTGGGAGTTACTGAAAAACACCTAGAAGACAACACAGTCACTGGTCACAGCCAGCACGGCTTTGTGAAAGGAAAGTCCTGCTTATCAAACCTGATTTCCTTCCATGACAAGGTAACCCATCTAGTTGATCAAGGGAAGCCAGTTGATGTCATCTTTTTGGATTTCAGGAAAGGTTTCAATACTGCCTCTCACAGGATCCTCCTGGACAAACTGCCCAGAACAGCTGGATAAACACATCGTGTAGTGGGTGAGCAATTGGCTCATGGGTCGAGCACAGTAATAGAAAATGGGGTAATATCAGAGTAGTGAGCTGTCATTAGTTGGGTTCCACAGGGCTTCATCTTGGGCCCTGTGTTCTTCAACATCTTCATAAATGATTTGAATGCAGGACTGGAAGGGATACTAAGCAATTATGTTGATGATACTAAATTGAGAGGAGCTGTTGACTCCCTCAAAGGCAGGTGGGTCCTGCAGAGAGACTTTGATAGATCAGAGGACTGGCAAATCATCAACCATATGAAATTCAACAAGGGAAAGTGCTAGATTTTTGACCTGTAACAGGGGCAACCCTGGATGTATGTACAGACTGGGGAATGAGATGCTGGAAAGCAGTACTGTAGAAAGGCACCTGGGGGTCCTGGTCAACAGCGAGTTGAACATGAGTCAGCAGTGCCCTGGCAGCCAGGAGGGCCAACCGTGTCTGGGGGGGCATCAGGCAAAGCATCACGAGCCGGTCGAAGGAGGGGATTGTCCTGCTCTGCTCTGCACTGGGGCAGCCTCGCCTTGAATATTGTAGCAGTTTTGGGCACCATGATATAAGATACGGAGGTAGTAGAGAGCATCCAAAGGAGGGCAGTGAAGATGGTGAAGGATCTAAAGAGGAAGTCGTCTGGGAACTGGCTGAGGTTGCTTTGNAGCATCCAATGGAGGTGAGGTAAGATGGTGAAGGATCTAAAGAGGAAGTCGTCTGGGAACTGGCTGAGGTTGCTTTGTCTGTTCAGCCTGGAGAAGAGAAGACTGAAGGGAGACCTTCTTGCAGTTAAAACGTCCTCGCAAGAGGAAGCAGTGGGGCAGGCACCAGCCTCTCCAGTGACCAGTCACAGGACCTGAGGGAATGGCATGAAGCTGTGTCAGGGAAAGTTTAGGTAAGATATTAGGAGAAGGTTTTTCACCTAGGGATGGTTGGGCACTGGAACAGGCTCTTCAGAAAAGTGATAACAGCACCAAGCCTGACAGAGTTCAAAAAATGTTTGGAGGATGCTCTCAAGCACATGGTGTGATTCTTCAGGGCTGTCTGTGCAGGACCAGGAGTTAGACTTTGAGGATCCTTATGGGTCCCAACTCAGGATATTCTATGATTCTGTGAGGCAGTAAAAAAGCAAACCAAACCAATGCAAAATGACAAGCTGTATGAAAGCCATAAATGGGAACTTTTTTGCTATTTTTGTTTAAAGGGAAGGCTTTAAAACAGCATCCTTTCAGGGTCAGGCAGAAAGTGATGACAGAGCTTTCTACATGGGGTTAAACCAAAAGGGCAAGAGGCAGGTGAGGCAGTATTTTGTAATTGTCTCTTTCAGTTTGAGACTGCAGGCCAGACCTTGTATCTCTGTACAAAGATGCTGGTACATCTCCAGAAGCACATCAAAAGGACTTGTGAGTCCCTAAGGAAGCAGCATAGTCCCATAATGGAGAAAGAAGCCATTTTCCTTTTCTGTAGGTCCTGATACTTTTTGTGCACACACTGGCTATCCCTTCATTCTTGTTCCTGATGAAAAACTAGTGAGATAGTGTTTTCTTCTGAGGGGAGGTGAACCAAGAGATGACTGGTCCTTGCTCAGGGGTGCAGCCAGTAGAGTTTCCTTTTGATGGTGTCTTTGCTTATAGACTCCAAGGAAAGAACAGTTCTCTTTGCCTTCTCTCTGAGAAAGTACTGCACCAAATTGCAGAAAACTTGT
Source organism: Sclerurus mexicanus (assembly GCA_013396755.1). Classification (NCBI taxonomy): domain Eukaryota; kingdom Metazoa; phylum Chordata; class Aves; order Passeriformes; family Furnariidae; genus Sclerurus; species Sclerurus mexicanus. Next base: position 16,355 of record VWZF01002709.1, on the reverse strand, counting down.
TGCTTGTTACAGAAAATTTGTATTTGAGGAAGATCTTTTAACTGCTGTCAGGTGAGAAGTGGAGCCAGAATACTGATAGGTGGCTACCTCATCTCCTCTTTATTGTGTGCATTCAGTCTTCAGAGATAATGTTGCAGAAACTTTGGGATGGTTTCAACATCTGTGGTTTTATTTTCTTGACAGGATTCTCCAGATTAATTTCTTTTAAGGCAAAATTCCCATCAGCTTTTACCTAACTTGAAATGTCATGTCCCTAAACTACCAGGTTTGTTGTTGTTGAACTCAAAATAGAAATGCATTGATTAATTGCAGTAGAAATCACTGGTCCACATAGTACAGAGAAAAATGGCCATTTGCACCACATTTAGGTCCTGGATTTCCATTCTGATTGCCAAGTCTTGTGGCCCTGGTAGTGTTTACTGGACCAATAGAAAGCAGAAGTCCATATGGCAGTGAAGTCCCTCTCTCATTTGATGAATATGACGCTGCTTCCAGGCTTACAGCACTGGCTTGCCTTTTGCCGAGGTGTCTGGTTCGTTGTGTGATGAATCATCCATCAGCCTTGTGCATCATCATCAGGGTTCTGCTTGCTGTTTCTCTATTTCCATTTTTATTAAATGACACATCTTACCTGCTTCATGTGTTTGTCTCTCACATTGTGGAGGTGGAGCTCCAGATATGGAATTGATAGGAATACTTTTTTATTAAATTGTTAGGTGGATACTGTTATGATCCTGCTCTGAGTTTCTGTTTATTCAAAGGACTCTCAAAACCCAGTCATGTTCTCTTCTTTTTTTATTGTGTTATTAGAAATTGGAAAAAATTTTCTTAAATACCTTTTCCTCTGACATAATAGTTTGGCCATTGCTTTACCACTTTGAAATACAAATTAATAATCAGGACATATGTTTACATCCTCCTTCCCTGACCCCCAGCATACTGAGATGTCCTTAATTACAATGCCTGTGCCACAACTTTAGTGTATATGTCAGGGGCAGGTTATTAACCAAATCTTGTGAGGTGGATTGTCTGTTCCCAGGAACTCCTGCACCAGCATCTCTTTTTGAGACCCCGCAGGGATATTCTGTTACAGTACCCTCATTTTGTTCCTTGCTGAGTTTTTTCTTGCAGAAAGATGTAATTGTGGCAAACAGAGCAAAATCTTCCTGTTGGAGTGGGAAGGGTCTGGTCCATACAAGGGATAGAACAAGTGGGCATGACTCACAATAAAGGGAACTTTTTCCAGTTGAAAAATACAGGTGTCTGGACAGAGAGCAACCTTCATCATTCCTCGTGAGTGACTCTGGCAGGGGAACATGCCATGCTGCTGTCATTGGCTTCTCTGCTCCTTTTTGTCAAGGTCTGACCTTGCAGAAGATCCTCTCACAGGCCTAGCAGTGGCCAAGCGGGTACAGTCTATACAGTCTAAACTTACTGAGACCCTTCTTTGGTTTCTGCCCCATGGGTAAGAAAAGCAGGAAAAGCAGTCACGAGAAAAGCAGAACCTGCTGAGGCAGGGGGGTTGTGGTGAAGGGTAGCAGGGTAGAGCAGTGGACAACCAGAGCAGGATTTTTGCTGTCCTTTAGTTTACTGCACTTTATTTCCATGCCTCCACATATGCATCTCAGTATATGAGAGCATAGGATACGCCTCAGTGTGATGCAGGTCAGCAAGCTTTCACTTGGTAGTGCTACTTGGAAATCACCAAGTGTTCAGCTAGCCATGAGCCACCATTTAGCAAAGCATCGGAATTCATGTGCTGAAGAAAGGAGTGCCTCTAATTGCACAGCACCCTGGGGCTCAGTCTGCCTGAAATCCTTTTTGTACAGTTTAATTAACATTAGCCACTATTGTTCCTGTCCACATCAGGCACCACTGTTCACATCCATATTAGTCTGCTGGCTTTCAAGGCCAGCAGAAACCATTAAGTTACCCAGAAGGTCTCTCAAGTGCTCTTGCAAATTTCTTCCTAACTGATTTGGGCCTTTCTTCTCATTTCCCAGAAAAATCGGTATGAGATTTATGTCAGCCTCTTGAAAGAAGGGGTGAAAGAACTGCTGAGTGGAGGAGAGAACGATGCACCTGGACTGAAGAAATCCCACTCAAGTCCTTCTTTGAATCAGGAGTCTCCAGTTAGTGCCAAGGTGAAACGCAATGTCTCGGAGAGGAAGGACTACAGGCCAGAAACACCCAGCATTAAGCAGAAGGTCACTTAGGGTGGAAATGACAATGAGGGGAACAGCCATGCAGCAAAGTACCGGTGGTCGAAATTTTTTCATTTAATAACCTGTCATTCACAAAAAATAAGTGCATCTGCCTGAATGGGGTGTTAGTGACATTTTCTATTGTATATTTTGCTGTTTCTGTGCAGATTGTGGGAGATGTCTTTGCTCCTGCTTTGCTTTGCTTTGTTAATTTATCATTTAGCAATTGAAGCATCAGGACCTTTTTATGTTGTTCTGTTTCTAAAGGAGCTGGGGGAGGGGTAGAGCGCTGTGACATATATTCTGTCTCTTCCCCGTTTACCTCCTCCCATCGGCATGTGGCTTTCATCTCTCAAGTCACTTGTCACTTTATTTACATGGTGGGTGGGAAAAATAACTGGACAAGTGCTGCAGTGCTGTGAATGTATGCTGTAGCTGTGAGAAAAGCTGTGCAGCTGCAGAAGGCTGGCTAGAGCCTAGGGTGCTGGGAACACTAGTTTCCTGTCAATGTGGGGCATGTTGGTACTGGTACTTAGCAGCGGATGCTACAATAAATAGTCACTGTTGCTTATTGTTACTGCATTGACCCTGAACGTGCAAGTGTGAAGGAATGAAACCTGGAAGCCTCTGGCAATGCTGGGATGACAGCATTGGAATAATTTGTTTGCTTTCTTCCAAGCAAAGTCTTCTGAGTTTGCAGGCTGGGAGGCATCCAAACCCGTGCTGTCTCTGCAGTTAGGGTGATTAGGGTTTACCCAGCTGGAATGACTCTCTGGGTTTTTACATTTATTTGCAGAGAAGGCTGCTGTAGATGTCAGCCATTAGCATTATATATTAAAGACAAAGGGCCTCTGTGTAGTTTTTAACTATACGCTCTCACTTAGCTGCTATATAGAGCCTTATAATATATTGTGTCCTGTTGCTTTCCCTTCCAGAAGTTTCCTTGTTGGTGTGCACAGAGAGCCGCTTTCAATTCCTCTGATAGTGACAAAGCACTTTGCCTTTTCTCTTCAGGAAGGAATTCTCCTCAGTTCTCCATTTTCCTGCTTTAGCTCACGTATAGGTGGAAAAGGCTGGTGCAGACCATTGAAGAGGACAGACATGTCCTTGCTGCGGACCAGGGTTTGATGCTGTCCTGGCTACTCTGTGCCTGGAGGCCAGCACAAGGCAGCCTCAGCTTTGTCAGATCATACCCTCCACCTACAGAGAACAAGCCCAGCTCACAGCTTCTGCATATCCTGCACCAGGCTTTCAGAAGAAAGTTCAAGACAGGGAGAGATCACCATGGGTAAGAGCTTTCCATACCTGAAAGCCCACAGACCTTTGGGGTGGCCAGCAGTTTTCAGGCACAGAGAACAGAAAGATGATGTAGAAATTGCTTTTCTGCTTCCCAGCCCCTCTTGCCTGGGCAGCATCATGGCTCTGCAGAAAGTGCTGGCTCTGCTATTTCTTAACATCCTGAGATTTAATCTCAGGTTTGATACTGGCTGACAAGGTGAGCTTGGGCATGCCTCTCTCATTTTGACTCACCCTTTCCCTATGTGGAGGAGTACAACCAAACTGGCCTTTCCTGCAGAGCACCTTGGGAGGTAATGTTGAGGACCCGTTGAAAGTTGTTTCTTACTGTTATTTTTGTTGTGCCTGGCACAGGGCAGCCTTCCTGATGGATGCAATTCTTGATGCATATAGAAATGTCAAGATCAATGCAAGGACTGTTTAGAAATGCGCTGGTGTTTCCAGTCCAAGTAGTCAAAGGGCCACACATCAAAAAAATTGCCACCTGAGTGGATTTGTGCTCTGCCAGACTTCCCAAGGGTCCAAGTCAATTAATCTAGCTTATTGAACTGCCAGTTCAGTGTCCAGAACTGGGAATGATCAAAGAGAAAAGGCCCTTAACAGGCACTGCATGACTTGCCTCTCCCACTGAGTACCACCGTGCAAGAGCTTTCCTGGTGTCGTGCTGACTGTTGGCTGTAAGGAAGATGTTGCGCTTTCAGGTGTTGAGTGGTTTTTAGAGCAACTTGATCCTTGCAGCTACAGCCTGGCAGCAAAACCAGATGGGACTATTTTCACAATTGATGCTGGGACGCGCATGCATCTGGCATCTGCCACTGGGAGTGGCTGCGCCATGCTGAAAGTCAGGAGTTTGGCCCCTAACCTTGGCAACATTGCTAAAAACTGCAGAAGTTACACATTCTCACTGAGGTGGAGTTAGCATTCAATCCTCCTGAAGACGAGAGATGCCTACTGCTGCTGAAGCCAAAGTGATGTGGTGCAGGTTGTTGTGTAGGGAGACTCAGTGTAGACAGATACATGACAGGGCATATTGGGAGGGATCGTTTGCATTAATTAGGAGTAGTAGAGCAACAGATCATGGAGGGGGAAAAAAGCTAGATCCCTGCAGCTGTTCACTGTGCTCTGGACGTTTAAAACGAACAAGCAGAACAGAGAGAAGAAGAAATTCTATTAGGGAATGCCAAATGCATATTGGAGAAGAAAACTTGACCCGTCTGTTTTGGTTTAGTAATGATATTCCCCAATTTAGTGTTCTCACTGACACTCTCCAAACCACACACCGCTCATTCACTTCCACCTTTCCCCTCACCTTGTGGCAGGCTGGAGAGGAGAATTGGCAGCATAAAAAGGTAAAGATCACAGGTTGAGATAAGACCAAATTACTAGAAACGGTAATAAGAAAATTAAGAGTAACAGCACCGATATTAATAACAGAGTATACAAGAGAGGCAAATGATTGACATGCGAATGTTCTCCAGCAGAGCCTGACAATACCTGACCACTCGCTTCCCACTAGGTTACCTTCCCTGGAAGATGATGTAAGGTGGTATAGAATAACCTCTGGGCCCTAGCCATGCCTTCTCCTGGCTACTGTAAGTTACCTTTCCTGGAAGATGATGTAAGGTGGTATAGAATAACCTCTGGGCCCTAGCCATGCCTTCTCCTGGCTACTGCAGAAAGTAACCCTGTCCTGTCCAGAGCAAGGACACAGTGTTATGTAAAAACAGTGGGACACATGCAGCAGAAACAAAACAGAAAAAAGTGCAAGTTTGTAAATGAGCCCTGCTTGGCTGTCAGGGTGGGATTGACTAGAGGATCTTTCTGAAGGCATGCTAGAACATGATAGCAGACCTCTTGTGATTATGGAGTACAGTGGTTTAAAAGACAAAGAAGTGACATTTGACTTTTTTTTTTCCTCTGGCTTTTAACATATTCTGGTTGTTTTAGACTCCAGTTAAATGCTGAGCTCAAAAAGAAATTATTCCTGTTAAATGTATTTTGCAGCTTTGACATGGAAACTGGATAATTCCTCTTCAAAGTCATTGTGGAGAAGATGCTTTGAAGCAGTAGGAAAAATCAAAAAGTGAACTGCAAAAATGATATTTTTTGTTCATTATTTATTCTCTATTTCCATGTATACTTGTAAATGGGTTAGGTTATATTTTTTAAGTCTCATCTTGGCTTATCAAATGCTGTTTTTCACTGCATTTTTTAGTCATTTAACCTTTGTTGAGCTTGGAGCAGTCTTGGTGAGACTGCTGAGGCACGCAGATTAGTTTACCCAAAATTTGTACGTGCTGCTCAAGTTTTAATTAATGCCATTTTGCTCCATTAGTTTACAATTTATAAGCATCCCAGGCACCCATATAAAGCACATGCTGGAGTATGAGAGAAAAATGTCATCCTGTTGTGAAAGGCTCCTGTCCTCCTTCAGGAACAGGATCATCTACTAAGCGGTACTGTAGTTTGTGGGGTTTCTTACCTGATGAGAGTGAAACAGGTTGTCAGGAGGTTTCAGAGGTGCATCTCCTGGGATAACAGCATTGAGTGTCTGGCCAGGTAGCTTTGCATGGTACTCTGCACCCTGCCCTTCTTTGCTGAAATGTTTGCCTTTGAGAGAAATCAGTGCTTGACCTCAGCAACTCAAGAGATCTGGTTGCAGTAGGTAAGGATAGTCTGCTGGTTCCCAGTCCTCCTCTGGGCACCCAGTACACACCAAAACTGTCTATCAGTGAAGGAGCCTGCAGCTTTCTGGGCGTGCTCAGTGCAAGCAGGAGTTACTGGCAGCTGCCATGAGCATGTGTGCATGCCAGTGAGCCTTTGTGGTGATGCAGGGAGGTGTCATCCTTCCTTGTCACCCTCCCTGCTGCAGTGTGCAGCCATTGCTCAGACAAAGCCTCTGTGTGCATGTTGAGTGGAGGGATGCAAAGAGGGGAGCAGAATGGGGCCAACAGCTCCTCCTTTGCCCCTTCTCATGATGCAGACAGTGATTCTAGAGGCACCCAACCTACTTGAAAGCATTGCTGGTTGCTCACCCTTCAGGGGCTGAACCATCTCCTATCCACATCTAAGGAAGGAGAGACAGGAGAGGGCCTCACTGATCTGCACTTGAGAGCAGAGAGGTGAAGGAGAAGGGGAAAATTGTCTTCCCCTCTCCCCATTCAGCAACCGAAACAGGTGAGATACTCTCCTGAAGCCATGCTCTCCTCCATGAGTCAGCAGGGGTCTGGTTGAGGTGGTTTTCATTTGTCGGCAGCTGCAAAAGAAACTCTCTGGACTGGTTGTGTGTTTGTGTGCATCTTGTAGATAAATCACGCATGGACCAGTGAACATGACTACAGCTTCTAAATCCAGTATTTATGTTGTGTCTTTAATTGATGCACAGAGATAAGTCAGCCAGCAGAGTGATTAATGCGGTAGAGCTGTGGGGGAACACTGTTCAGTTGCAACGCCAACTCAGCCAGTTTTTCATCTGTAGCCAGTCACTTGTAAATGGTTACAAGAAGCTTTCTAAGGGTTAGTAACAGCTTATCACTCGAATACTTTCCCTCTGACCCCACCTGCTCCAAGGTTGCAGTCTGTCCATGTTAAGGTGCTCTCTTAAAGCACAGTGCTCAGCACAGCCCAGCTTTCAGCCAGCGCTTGGCCTAGCAGACCTCCAGAGACTGGAATTGTTCAGTGACTTTTCACAGCTATGGTGCCTTTGAGTGACAAGGCTCATTGCTCTTCTGAGAGCTTGAAACAGCCAAAATTTTTGCCTTTTTTCAGAGAGGGGAGATGAAGCTGATTAGAGCAGGCCATTCAGTGAGGAGCTGGTTGTGGCAGTGGAGAAAGTTAAGGGTAACAGGGTTATCACCGGGCTTCTTGGAGGCATTGCATGGTGGTGTTCTCCATGAAAGTGGGGAAGGCTTTTCTCTGCAGATGGCATACTGCTTACTGTGTCTGCATTTCCATTCCTAAATGAATTTTGGTCTTATTGCAGTTAGTCTGACAGCTCCTCCTCCTTTTCTGTCAAGCTGCTCCTGTCTGTCATATTAGCACCTCAGCTGCTTTTGTATAACAGGTCTGTTTCCTTCCATGCTTGTAGAAATACAGAAAATTTGACTGTCCCATCTCACATTGAGGAAAACCTGCTCTGAAGCAGTGCTGCATTGAATGGATAACCCCGTGAATAGCTTTTTCACTCTGCTCGTCGGTAGCCTATCTTTCCAGCCACAGTTATAGCTGGGAGGTGTGAGACAGAGTTTTAGATTGCCGTGATCCTCTAGTGTTATGCTGCATGGATGCTAGGTTCCCCCTCCCACACTAAGACCAAACACTTGCAACATTCCTAGTCTTTCAGTATCCAGGTTGTTGGAAACACCGTCAGCTTTTGCAGAGGCAAAGGCAGTATACACACCTTATGTCAAGCAGTCTTTCAGCTTGCTGCGTGTTTAAACTTTCCTCAGTACTGCTCTCCCCAGGCTCTGGGATGTCACATCTGCTCTGAGAGGGCAGTTAAGAAGACCACATTTCTCACCAGAGCACAGTCATTGCTCCCCAGCATGTGTTCCCAGCATCTGATACCTAGGCTGTCGAAGCTTTCTCAAAAAGAGCTAGTCTGCAGCTTGTGCTTTTTAGAGGATATTTTTAGTGCATATAGAAGCAGTATGCCTGGCCTCTCCTTTCTCCCAGCAGCATAGGGGTAATATAATGATCTGCCTTACTTGGAGCCTCACTGTGGGCACCTGAGCTGCAGGAAGGAGAGGCTTTGTCAGCCATCAGAGAAATAGTACCACCTGAGCTGAGCACCAGTGCACAGGGCAATGATTCTGTAGGAAGGATATCAGAAAATCAGTGCCAGCCTCCATGGCTGGTCACCTGCTGGATACTCTGTGCTCAAACATTACCCTCAGTGCTGGGGGTAATTAGAAACACTGCCTCCCTTTTCCCTCTAGATTGTGTTACTTGATGAATTGTCCCTACCAGCTGCTGCTTTTCTCCCTTGTGACAGCAGCACCCATATTCAGGGGTGCCACAGTCCCCTTGTGAGGAGACTGGTTTACACGAGAGCAAGAAGGGTAGGTCCTTGAAAAAAGTGTCCAAATGCCATCTGGGAGTATGTGCTGTGCTCACAGCAACATCCAGTTGAACAGTGAAAGGAGGTAGGCTCAGCCCTGCCTGAGAAAATGTCCCATACATGTCTCATACATTTTGTTAGCTGCAGATTGTATTTTAGTTACTTATTAGAGCCCTTCCCGTACCAAATGCAAGCCACAGCTTTCCGAAAGGTCACACCATTGACCTGATGTTGCTTCTGTGGTCAGAAGGAGCAAATTTAGGCCCCCCCCCCAACCATTCTCTGTTCCTCCCCTTTGAACACGTAATTATTCCATAAAAATTATAAATGTTTAAGCAGTCAGGGATCTCCCATGACATCAGCTGTTAAATCTGGGCCAGGAACCAGCTACAGTACAGTCCAGAGGTTTATTTGGACCAATAAACCATGCATCACTTAGCATTGAAAGGATTGAAAGTGCTACAAACTACAGTGGAAGGATTTTTCTCTGGCATAAACCGTTGTAATTACGGTGCTGTCTCTAACTCACCTAAATAAGACCAGCACAGTGATACTTTTTTCTAAGCAGGCAGGGTTTCAGGTTGTGCCAAGTGTAACCACAGAGCAGCTAACCAAGCTTCCATGGAAACTTGTTTGATACAAAATCCTCCAACTCCTTTGAGACTCTTGTGGAGAGAAGGGAGATCAATGATATTGAGTCTGTGTCAACACATAGGGCAAACTCTATTGGTAATATAAGTCTTAACTCACACCCTTATAAAAACCTCATGCTCAGTGCTGTCAAATTCCAAAAGACTGTAGGATGAGAACAGGGGTGGGTTGTGGTTGGTGTTTTTAAAATTTGTACGTATCCATGACAACTATGTCCTCTTACTCAAGGCTAGGATTATAAACTGGCTAAAAGAACGTTTTTTTTGGAGTTTGAAAACTTATAAGTCACTAGTCTCTGCGTGAGGTACACTCTGAGGCTTACATTACTTGGTGAATATGTTTAAGTGGTGCTTATAGATGTGTATATATATATTTTGTAGGTATAGTATGGCTTCTGTGGCACAGCACTCCAAAGCCTGCTGTTTTTTTCTGAGGCGTATTTTGGTCAAAGCACTTCAGCAGCTGCAAACATTGTTAGGATGCTTGTTGTTCTAATTGTTCTCAAATGAGGTTAAGCAGTCATCAGAGCTTTCGCAGATTTAGGGTGTCCCTTGAGCTGCCTTGATCTCCATGTGTTGTCCATCAGGGGCTGCCTGTTGTTCTGCATGTTGAAAGCAAATGTGTGTATTTGAGAGTCTAAGCATGGATTAGTGGGTGGGATTTTCTGCTAGCTTCATACTGGGCCAACTTTCTCTCTGTTTATATCAGCCAATGCCTGTACTGGGAGCGTCCATGCTGACTTCTTCTGAAAATCATGCTCTGGGGATCTAATACACAGCTTTACTTCTGAAAATGTTGACCTTGCTCTGTGAACGTTCAGCAAGGGGACATCATGTCCCAAACTGTCCAAGAAGGACAAGTGCCTGTGATGTCTCCTGCAGATACAGCTGTACAGCAGTAGAGAGGGTTCTTTTTCTGCAGCTGTACAGATTCCAGAAGAGTGGCTCATCAGCAGGGAAGAGAAGAGCAGCAGGGCTGAAATATCTCCCTTGGGCGTCTTGTATCCCTCCCAGAGGTTTCTCTTGGGATCTTTAAACAGTCTTTTAACAAGTTGCTGGTCTGAATAAACCCAGTGGGTTTTCCAATTGTGCTCTAGTCAGGGTAACACTAGCATGGTCTGATTATAGAGAAAAGCCTGAGGGTGTGATTTGTACCTGGAGTCATAAAACTTTCACATGCAGTTAGCTTGAAGCACTTGAGCAGCTTCAGTGAAACTCTGCCTCTGCACTTCACTGGACCATGACCAGAGTGATTGTGTCTTGCAGAACTGAGACGTGAGTTAATTGCAGCTCAGAACAATATGAAGGGGACATCCCCATTACCTTGCTCTATAATCCTTTTTCAGGCACTGAGCTTCTCCCTTGGGTTTCCTGCCTTCCATGGTGTAGTGGGAAGATGTGGGTGAGCACTGTTGTATCCAGAGTGGCATTTAAGAAGCATCATTTGCCTTCCACCTGAGTTGTTGCAGTGTTGCTTTCCCCTAGATTGAGACAGAGGACTGAATTTTCAGTCAATATTGCATGGTAGCCATATGGGAAGCATAACTCTTGGAAGTGGTAGTGCAGAAAAACATTTTGCACGTGTGTGTATATACACCCTGTACATCTCTTGTGTGCAAAACTAAGCTTACAGAGCCTGACAGCAGTCCTTGCAAGACCTTTCCTCTGGGTGGCCTCCTATCCCTTTAGCAAAGTGTCAGAACCTTCTTTCTAATAACCTTGAACTCAGTTTATTCTTACCACTGAATTGCTGGAGTGTTTTTCATTCAACACGCTAGAGACGCAGTCCCAGTCTCACTGCTTTGTGATAACTTCTTGGTCTGCTGTGAAGCAGCATTGAGGTAACTGCTAAATATTTTTCAGCGGCCTGGAACTTGCTGCTCTGGCTCTTGGGGAGGTCATCATCTCAGGTTTGGTGTTGTCCTACCACCAGAACACCACATTTTGTCCCTGGGAACATGCATGGCCAGAAAACTATACTCAGAAGTCAGAGCCAGAGCTGTGCAGACTTAAGTCAAGCCCTGGTTCATGGGAGATGTTTCCATGTGCTGCTGATGTCCTTAAGGACTCAAACATATATTTGCTTATACAGAGATGCTTTCCTGAAGCAGAGTTGAAGCAGAGTTGTCACTCTTTTCTACAGGTATCACAGGATGCCCTCCCTTATTCTGCTTCATGTATCTGGTACTAGAATGATCATTTCCTGGCAAATGAAGGCACTTAATCAGTCCTCTTCCCCTTGGAAGAAGGACTTTTGGGGATATTGTTATATCATTTAAAATAGTATTTTGGAATTTAAGTTTACATTGCTTTATTTTTCACTTGAGGTGACTGTATATAAATATTTTCCTCTATTTTATCATTGCTGATAAAGTAAGCCTACAGTATACAGACAAATAATTTGCCTTTGATGTATTGAAACTGTGAGATATAAAGTAGACTTCTCTTGTGTCCATGTTCCTGACTATAACTCTGTTCCTCTGTGTTTTTATAAGTTGGAATAAATGTTGCTTACGGGCAACAAAGAGCCTGCAAGCTTTCCAATAATTTTTATGTCATTGAAATCAAGCAACCCTATTGAAGGATCTCACATATGTATAATGATATATGTACATGTACAAACTTTAGAAAGAAATAAACCAAATGTATTTCATGTTCTGCAATTGAATGGTTTTTTATTTGAGCCTTGACAGTTGCTTCCTACAGCCAAGATACAAAGGTGGTTTTACAGTGGCCATCTGTCCTGCTCAGGAAAGTTACAGACCAATTAGCTGGTGTAGCCCTTTCCCCAGTGCACCCATCTGACCTATATCAGCCGTTTCAAGGTTTCCTGAACTGGAGTGTACATGTACTGTCTCCCTTACAGAAACACAGTCTGGATCTCAGTGCTGCTGCCAGGCCAGAGGCTGGTGCATCCCCACAGAAATATATAGGAAATGGTCCTTACTAAGTGGAGTATGAGCTGGCCTGTGAATGTGATAACCAGCAGAGCCCATGGTACTGCCTTCGCATTAGTCCTGTGTGAGGGCAGCTGGAGCATGCTGCACGTGTGGCATTCCTTCTGGCTCGTACAGGGTGGGTGGCCTGCAGAGTTAGCACTGCTTGCTCTAAAGAGACAGCAAGATGAGAATTAACCAATTAAAAATGGGTTTCCCAGCATGGGTTAAAATAGGGAGGCTGCAGCAAACAGCTGTTCAGAAATAATTGGGAGTTGATCTCAAAATTTTTATGAGATAGCTTGTTTGATGGCACTATTGAAGTTGGGAATTGCTGTTGACTTGGTGCATGGGAAGCAAGGACCCATGAAACACAGAAAATTAAGACATTAAAGAAAAAGATGTAGTGCAAAAAAGCAGAGAAGTGGTTAAGAAACTATGGCTAGGCAAAGTGAGAGGAAACAATCTGTACAACACACAGTATACAGCCTTGTGCTTGTGGTTCTTGGGTTGGACATAGCTCAACATGGGAAGATAAGACACCGTGTGGAGAATGTGTAACAGGGCAAATGAAGAGGTGGAGCATGCCCAAGCTTTACAACAGGTTTAGGAGCTTGTACTTGAAGACATGTTGTAAGGAAGACATGTTTCTTGCCAAGATTTCTCTGAATGTTTGACTATATTGAGATGATTGTTTCTTTGTATTTTTCCTCCTAGACACTCAACCTGTTGCCTTCAGATGAATGGCAAGACCTGCAGCGCTTGAGATAGTTATATGCTTTTGGTTGTTTTCACACTATGCTGTGGGATGTCAGATTTTTTGCTGTTCCATCCTGGTTACCTCAAAGCGCTCAGGATTTTTGATTCCAGTGTCTGCTCCTGGATTAGTATGTCTTTTATGAAAACACTAAACAAAGTGGTGGTAAGGATGGGGGGGATTATTTTACAAAGATGTATTAAATGCCTCCTCTAAGACCAAATCAATGTCTGAACCATGTCTGAATGTTAATGTCAGTGCTGCTTACCACATCTCTTCTTATTTTGTCTTCCTAGCTGACGAAGTCAACACTGAGTGTTTTCCAGTGATTTTTCTTCCCGGAATCATTAGTCGCATCACGTTGCTCACAATGCAATAAACCGGAACAAAATGACAGAACAGGTGCAAAGTGAAAGACAGATATATTTATATTCTCTTCATTGTCCATTTTCAGTTAACTTTCCAAGTACAGAATATAATTAGCAAAGAAGCCTGAAAGGGCTACGTCAGGTATGCAGCAGCTACACATATTTTTGACTATTTATAAATAACATAGCATGAGAAAGTGACTTAGCCCAAAGTAAGGCACAGCTTGGTCTGAAATTGTCATGGGTTATCTCTAGATTAAAAATGAGAAGAAAGTTCTTACCCATCAGAGCACTGATACACTGCAGTGGTCTCCTAATCAGGAAGGTAAGGGCAAAAATATCCAGTAGCTCTTTCTTTTTGCATTTGTTACTAAATTGTTTTTCAAAAGAATTGTCAGCCACTATGCTATTTCTTCTCCCAGAAAGAGGACCATCTAGAATGAACTACTGCACAACATCTAGCCGCCTTTCCAGGTTTGCAGTGTCATGGTCTCATTCATTTCATGAATGTCATCTCATTCATCACTTTTGGTCCCATTCTACAGCTAATTTTTGGATGGATCAGTACACAAATCATGTGTCTTTTTTTTATTGCTCTGTTCTTCACAATAAGGTGCAAAGAGAAGGAAATTAACTGGGTGGAGAAATCAAAGCTCAGCAGAATTATTTGCCTCAGAGAATGTGTAAGAGAATGTATAATACTGCAGTTATAAACTGGAAATTTGGGAGGTTTTGGTCCCCTATACCCAGGAAGGGTGTATCAGCAATATTTTATGAGGCTGAGATTGCCCCAATAACAACTTTGGGAACCTCAGACTTTGGTACAGATTTTGCTGAAACTGACCAGTGAGATAAACTAACAGGGAATTTGTGGTGTCTTAGAGAGGAACTTGGGCAGAGAAAGGGAGGCCCAGCAGTGGGAAAAACATTGTTTCAGGAAATAGAAACAGCGAAGAAAAAGGCATAAAATCAGGTAAAGAACAAAGGACAAGGGAGCCTTCTGAAAGGAGGGGTCCAGGTACTTACAGATGCATCTCTGATTTGCAACCTGAGCTGTCAGGACTACCAATCTGGTTTCCCATCCACACTGAAAAACTCACTGTGAGAGAGTGGGCTGCAAAGAGATAGATTTCCACCATGGTGAGGGGTCATGTAGGGCAAGAAAGGTAATGAATTTGGAAGTGCATAGTTGATGTGTGTGATTCATAAGATTTAAGAATGTGAAATTAAGAGCTTTATAATTATGTGTAATAGGGTGGAAAATAGTATAATTGCAGATTAGCAATAGTGGTGTGTTTATTTGATAATCAGTATATTGATTACTTAATAGATTGACCAGTTCCTTAATAATGTGTTGCTTAATTACTAACATCTGTTGATTTCCTTATATCAGTTACATCTTGATCTTGCGATATAAATGAAGGGAGTTGCTTCCTGAAATAGCAGTTACACTGGGGGAAAGAATGGTTCCTACTTAGTCTTAACTTGCTTCAGCCAAACAAATTTGATGACTTAAACCACTGCAAAGATGTTTGTAGGAATATTTGTAAATATTTGAATTATGCTAGTGACTACAAGCCACAAGCTAAGTAGGATGAGTCTTGAAAATACAAACACAGTAGAAAGGACATGTTGTGAAAGTAAGGTCTGTGAGTTAAAATCTCGGGGACAGACTTTTATAGTGCACAAGCACTGCATTAACTAACAGTGCTTGTCTGCATGTGTAAAGGTACTGGAGGGGCTTTACTGATGTGCAATCTTGAAATGTAGGTGAAATGTACTGTACAGATGGCTAGAATTCTGCAGAAGAAAGCAGAATATAGCATCAAAGACTGAAAGCTCTGTGGAAAAGAAGATTGCAGGGAGGATTTGCCCAAGGGGAGAGCAGCCAGAAATTGTTTGAAAGCCAGAGGTGAGACAAAAACTGAAAAAAATTGTAAAGAAAAAGCATGGGAGGCAACCAAACAGTACACAGATCCAGTTGTCACTTGGCAATAGCAATCCATTAATAGGAAAGGAGAAGCCTCTTGTGAAGGTTGCCTAACCCCTCCCTTTATCAGAGTGCTCCTTTGGTGCAAAGTTCTCATTCCCCCATTGTTTGCAGAGGCATTTTGAACACTGTTGGGGCTGCCAAGAGGTCAAGACAGCATCCTGTGTACTGGCCTTTAGGGAAAACTGCTCAGAGCTAGCCAAGACAAACATTCCTGCTTTTTGTAGCTTGAAAGACAGTAGCATCCCTAGGTCTTTGCACTGCCTGCTGGATGGGGAGTGTCTTTGCAGAAAGGACAGAAAGAAAACCGAAAACCAGGCTGAATCCCATTTTCCATCACTGCTATACTGAGATTGTTCAAAATATGTGGTTTGGGTGAGTGAGTATTGTTTGTTTTCTTCTCCCCCAAGAAAATGTTTTTGTTCAGCCAGAGGTCATCTCTCTGATCTGCCTCATAAGTGCAGTATTAGAAATTGTCTGTCAATTCTTTGGAAGGTATTTTTAGTCAGCTTGAGTGACCTTCTCCTCTGTGCCCAAATGTCCACTGTAAAAAAAGCACACTTTCTCTTTTCAGGCTAGTTACAACCAGGACTTGTTAACTGAGATGTGTATCACTGAACAGTTGTTGGGCATACCATGTTCAGTACAGACATATGCCGTGTCCCTTGAGAACAAATGGTTTTGATCAAGGTGATGATGGGGATGCTGCTGTGGGGGTGGATGTGGAAAATACTCCTCTCCAGTCAGAAGTGTGTGTCTGATACGTAACTCTTGCTGCACACTGCTTCTTGTCCCTTTTCCTCCCATCCCTTCGCATCCCATCCTGGCCTGAACTCTGCTGGGCATCCAGTAAGTTACAAGTGCTGAGACTGGGAGGAATGGAGCCAATGCCATTAGCAGCATAATTACCTGAGTAATAAAGATGCCAATTACCACACTCCTGGCTTCTCCCAAAGAGATACTCTGGCATAGAAGGAGTTTGCAGTGGTCTGTGCCTGGGGCAGGAATGGTTTCCATGTCTGGGTGCTGGGACGGTTTTGTGGGGGCCTTGCAGCTAGCCAATGATAGCAAGCATGGTGTAAAACCCAAGTCCTG
>VWZF01002707.1:1557-14625 GCA_013396755.1 Sclerurus mexicanus | reverse complement strand
CTCCCGTTTTCCGCATTTTTCCTGCGTTGTGTTGGGAATGAGCGGCCAGGAGGGCATTCACAACCCTTTCCCACCAGGATGTGCCTCTGGAATCCACAGGAGCTTTTCTGACTGGGTTCTCTCTTTCCCAACTCCAGGATCACGGAGAAGAAGGTGGTGAAAATAACGTCGGAGATATCCCAGATGGAGGTGAGATTCCCACTTTCCCCTCTTCCCAGCAGGGAATTCCCACTTTCTCGTCCTGCTGGGGGCAATTCCACGGGAAAACTGCTTTGTTTTTGTGGACTGGTTTGGGATTTCCCATTCCTGGGAGTGTCCAAGGCCAGGTTGGATCCACCTGGGATAGTGAGAGCTGTTCCTGGTGGGACTGGATGGGCTTTAATGCCCTTCCCAACCCAAACCATTGCATGAATCCATAATTTTATGGTTTTCCCTGAGTTATCTGAGGCTGGAGCAGCTTTTCCTGCATTTCCAGCTGTTTATTCCCTTGGGATCAGGGAACAGTTTGGGCTGGGAGGGAATTCAAAGCTCATTTTCCTTCCCTGGGGGCTCCAAGACCTGGAGAGGAACAAGAGTGATGGGATGAGGGGGAACAACTGGAAAAGGGCAGGATTAGGTGGGAATTTTTGCCAGAATTCCTCCCTGTGAGGGTATGGAGACCCTGGAATGCATTCCCAGAGGATTCCCCATCCCTGGGAGTGTCCCAGGCCAGGTTGGATCCCCCTGGGCCAGCTGGAATTGCCCCTGCCCCTGGAATGGGGTTGGAATGGGATGAATTTTCTCCCTAAAAACCCTCTGGAGCCACCGATTCCTCTGGGAAAACTCCATGAAACCTCCGAGTTTGAGGAATCTNCCCCTTTTTCCCCCCCTTTTCCCCCTTTCCCGAGCTGAAGCTCCCCAGTCCCGGGAGGGCCCCGAGAGCTGCTCCCAATCCAGCTTTTCCAAACATTTTTGTTTTGCTGGAGATGTTTCTGGTGCTCCTCGCTGTGCCTTTGGCTCCGCTCGATGTTTCCATTAAATATTCCCTGTTTTTCTAACCTCCCACCCGCCTCATGGAGCGCAGGAATCCATCATTCCTCTTTCCCTGGGCATTTTCGGGGCACTGGAGCCCTTGGAGGTGCCACCCCCCACATTCCTCACCGTCCCAAGGCTTTCCCTGTGCTCTGAGCTAGCAAGGTGGTGCTGGAATTCACCTGGAATTCCTCTGCTGGTGGCAAATAGCTCATGGTGGGGTCGGGCTCCTGGGAAAAGGCTTTTTCCAAAGGAAAAAATTCCCTAAAAACCCTTTTCTGGGCACATTTCCTTGGATTTTTGCTTAGAGGGGGAGAAGGGGAGGGAGGGTTTGAGCCCCAGTGGTGCCTCTGGGAGGGACATCCCTGCTGGGATCCCTTCCCCTGTCTCTGGAATTCCTTGGAATGGCCTGAGCCATCCCAGGATATCTCCTCCCTGAGTATCCATGGGCCTTTTCCATCAAATCCATGGAATTCTGGGGCTCAGGAAGTGCCCACACCCCACGAGGTGCCAGCGGCTCCTTCTCCCTCACATCCAGGGTAGGGTTTATTCCCTTTCCCCCTCGTTTAGGAGATCCCACTGGGATGTCTTCCCACTGGGAAGCTTTCCCTGTTCCCTCCCAAACTCCCGGTGTCCCTTTCCCAGAGGATGCAGAAAAGGGCCGAGAGGTTCAATGTCCCCGTGAGCCTCGAGAGCAAGAAGGCAGCGAGGGCAGCGAGGTGAGGGGATTCCTGGGGTTTGGGAGGGGCGAGGGCAGCGAGGTGAGGGGATTCCTGGGGTTTGGGAGGGCATTCCTGGGGTTTGGGAGGGCATTCCTGGGGTTTGGGAGGGCATTCCTGGGGTTTGGGAGGGCATTCCTGGGGTTTGGAATGGGTGTGATCCCTGGGTTTGGATCCCTTGGATGAGGATCCCTAAATTTGGATCCCTGGGTTCGGATCCCTTGGGTTTAATCCTTGGATTTCCACTGGATCCTTCCAGTCCCTGAGGGGATCCCACAGGAAAGACAGGAGAGAGACTTTGGAGAAGGGCTGGAGTGGCAGGACAAGGGGGAATGGCTTCCCAGTGGGAAAGGAGAGACTTAGATGGGATTTTGGAAATAACTTGCACCCTGGGGAGGGGCTGGGATGGATTCCCAGAGGATTCCCCATTCCTGGGAGTGTTCCAGGCCAGGTTGGATCCACCTGGGACAGCGGGAATTGTCCCTGCTCCTGGAACTGGATGAGCCTTGAGCTCCCAACCCATTCCATGATTTTTCCATGGGATAAACCTCTCCAGGGGCTTCTGTGGGAAGTGATGGGACAACAACACCAGAAGGGTCTGGAAATCCAGATGGGGAAGAGGTTTCCTGGAAAATTTGGGATTTGAGTGGCTTTGTGGAACAAGTGGGAGCTGCTGCAGGGATTCCAGCAGCTGGGAATGTTGTGTTTCCAGCTTATCCCGCCCCCCAAACCAGGAAAAGCCCTTGGAAGGGGAGTTTTCCCAGGCTGGACATTCCCTGACTCCCCTTTGTTTGATTCCACAGGTTTGGTTTGGCCACAATTCCCACAAAAGGTGAGGATGTGAAGCAGAACCGACCCCTGGAATAACATTCCTGGGAAGGGAAGTACCCAAGGCTGGGAAATTCCCTTCGGTTTCCCTTTCCCTGGGAATTGTGGAGTTGGAATCCTGTGGAATCAGCAGGAAAAGGACACGTGTGGTTTAATTTTCCCGGGTTTTCCTGGGGGTCTTGGCGTTCCTTGCTCCTTCCAAACATCCCATTCCAGGAGCCTCTGGAAAGGCGGGATGGGGCAGAGGGTGGAGGAGGGAATGGAACTGGGACTCAACAGGGGTGTGGAAATGGGAGGAATGGGGTGGGAATTCTCATCCTGGTGGGATGAGCCTCCTGGGAGATCAGATCCTGCTCTGGTGCCATTCCCTAACTGGGAGTTCTCTTCCTTCCCTGCTCCTTCCAGGCCTCTCTGCAGACGGAAAACCCACGGTAAGGAATCTCAGGCGCCTCTGGAATTTGGGGCTTTTCCATAAGATTTGCCCCATGTTCTGCTGGAAAAATCCCCACCATGCCCCGTATCCTGAGAGGTGGGATTTGGGAGAAATCCTGAAGGAATTTTCATGGAATCTCATGGAATGGTTTGGGTGGGAAGGGAGAGTAAAGCTCATCCAGTTCCACCTCCACTGGGACAACTCCACTATCCCAGGAATTCTGGGTGGGATCCAAGTGGTTCCTGCAGGAAAGGGGGCAGGTGGAACTGTGGGATCCTCCTGTGCCAGGGATGGGACAGCCATGGGAGACTTATCCCAAAAATCTGGGCTCTTCAGGGATAATTTCTTTAGGGATAAGAGTCCAAGTGCAGCTGGGAAACCTTGGAAAACCTTGGGAGGGGGTTGGAGCAGCTTCCCAATCCTGTGGCAGCCCAGGAGCAAGGCTGGTTTTTTGGGAATACTGGAAGATACTGGAAGTTTTCCCAGAGAGTTGAGGATGAGGAAGATCCCTGTCCCTGAAACCCAAGGGATGGGGATGGGAAAAACAAAACCCATGGAATTTTTCCTTGTTTTTCAGATAAACATGGATAAACTAAAGGAAAGGGCCCAGAGGTTTGGGCTGAACGTCTCCTCCCTCTCCAAAAAGGTAAGGACATTCCCGGACACTTTTCCCACATCTGGATTATCCCAGTGCTCCAGCTCCAATCCCACCATCCCTATCCAAGGATTTACATCCCATTCCCAAGCCCTGCCAGCACCGTTTCCTTCCTCT
Organism: Sclerurus mexicanus; assembly: GCA_013396755.1. Classification (NCBI taxonomy): domain Eukaryota; kingdom Metazoa; phylum Chordata; class Aves; order Passeriformes; family Furnariidae; genus Sclerurus; species Sclerurus mexicanus. Next base: position 10,862 of record VWZF01002707.1, on the reverse strand, counting down.
TTCCCTCTCTCTCTGTGTTTTTCCAAGTTATAATTTCCAAGGGTTTGGAATTCTGAGGGTGTTCATCCCGATTTTAAGTGGGAAGAGCCCCCGTGATCCAGGGGAGGGTCCAACTCAGACCTGGAGCTCTGGGGGAGAAGGTTCCAGTGGGAATTAACTCTTGGAATTACAGCAGGTGTGGAGGGGCTGGATTTGGCCCTGGAGCTGGGGAGTTTTCCAGGGGGGAATGGGCACAAAATTCTGAGCTCCTCATCCCAGATCTTGTGGGATCTGCTGGAGGAGCAGGGGCTGGAAGTGGGGGATGGAGCTGGGATGTGTGTCCAGCTTGGGAATGGAGCTGGGATGTGTGTCCGGTTTGGGAATGGAGCTGGGATGTGTGTCCAGCTTGGGAATGGAGCTGGGATGTGTGTCCAGTTTGGGAATGGAGCTGGGATGTGTGTCCAGCTTGGGAATGGAGCTGGGATGTGTGTCCAGCTTGGGAATGGAGCTGGGATGTGTGTCCAGTTTGGGAATGGAGCTGGGATGTGTGTCCGGTTTGGGAATGGAGCTGGGATGTGTGTCCAGTTTGGGAATGGAGCTGGGATGTGTGTCCAGCTCAGGGATTGGGATGAGTGTCCGACTCAGGAACTGGGATCTGTCTGGGATTTGGGGAAGAAATTCCTCCCTGGGATGCCCTGGAATGGATTCCCCAAGGATTCCCCATCCCTTGGAGTGTCCCAGGCCAGGCTGGATCCACCTGGGACAGTGGGAATTGTCCCTGCCCATGGAATGGGGTGGGATGGGATGATCTTTAAACCCCTCCCAGCCCATTCCATGATTTTCCTTTCCCTGCCTGCAACTTTTCCATGTCCCATCCTGGTGCTGTTGCCATGGGAAGCACCAGCAGCCTCGGGAATGACCCTCGCCATGTCCCTTCCATGGAAAATCCCAACTTTCCCTGCTGGGACAGGTTCCTTTTCCGCTCCATGGCTCCAGTGGAGTTTTTGCTCTAATTCCACGTTTTCCATGGAGCAGATCCCAGTGTGGATGAGCCAGGGCTGGGAGCAGCTCAGCAGAGCAGCACAAAGTCCTGGGGTGTCCGACCAGCAAATGAGGCAGGAAAACAATTCCAGGAATTGTTTGGCTTCCAGGAGCTCCGGCCTGGCTGGGAATATCCTTCTCCCAGATAATCCCTTTCCCAAAGCCCCTGTGCCAGCCTGGATCGGGAGCTTTGGGCTCCCAGGGAAGCTGAGGGGGGAATGTTGGGAGAAGAAAGGAAAGAGGGTCCTTGGGATATTCCAGTGGATCAGAGAGGTGGGATTGGCCTCGGGGGAGGGTTTTTTGGGATCTGTGTGGAATCTGTGGGAATTTTCCATCCTCTGGAAGGGCTAAAGGGTCTTCTGGGATCTGTGTGGAATCGCTGGGATCTGTAGGAAATCCTGGGATCTGTGTGGAATCTTTGGGATCTCTGGGAAATTCTGGGATCTCTCTGGGATCTCTGGGAAATCCTGGGATCTGTGTGGAATCTTTGGGATCTCTGGGAAATTCTGGGATCTCTGGGAAATCCTGGGATCTGTGTGGAATCTCTGGGATCTCTGGGAAATCCTGGGATCTGTGTGATATCTTTGGGATCTCTGGGAAATTCTGGGATCTCTGGGAAATCCTGGGATCTGTGTGGAATCTTTGGGATCTCTGGGAAATCCTGGGATCTCTGGGAATCTCCACCCTCTGAAAGGGCTGAAAGATCTTCTGGAGTCTGTGGGAAATCTCGGGGATCTGGAAGGGCTTGGAGGGTTTCCTGGGATCTGTGTGAAATCCTGGGATCTGTGTGAATTCTCCACCCTCTGGAAGGGCATGGAGAGTTTTCTGGGATCTCTGTGACATCCCAGAATCTCTGGGAATTCTCCACCCTCTGGAATGGCCGGACTCTCCTTTTCCAACCCATCCCAAAGCTGCCATTCCACATCCACCTGTTCCCTGCTCCGTGTCCATCCCATGGATCACCCATCCAGCCTCTCCCGGGCCATTCCAGCCCTTCCCAAGGGTCCGGAGGCTCCTCCTTCCTGGGGCTCTCTGACCTCCCTCTCCCACTCAGCTGCTTTTCCTGGGAAACGGGGCTTGGCTTTTGTTTGGAGCACAAACGGGTCCCTCCCCCCCTTCCATTATGATCCCAAGGATGATGTCATTCCCATTCCATCCCATTCAGGGCCTGCAGGCATTCCGAGGGGAATGGCAGGGCCTGGAGGAACAGGCTCAGCTTCCCAACTTTTCTGGGCAGGGAAAAAGGGAAAACAAGCCCAAAATTGCCCCTGAGGGTTTGGGGGGATCCCTCCTTTCCCAAACTTCTGGAATTTAGAGGAATCCCTCCTTTCCGAAACCTCTGGAGTTTGGGGTTATCCCTCCTTTCCAAACTCCTGGAGTTTTGGAGAATCCCTTCTTTCCAAACTCCTGGAGTTTGGGGTTATCCCTCCTTTCCCAGACTTCCGGAGTTTGGGGTTATCCCTCCTTTCCAGACTCCTGAAGGTTCAGGGGAGATGGATTCCAGGACCTTGGGAGCTTTCCCAAGGCTTTTCCCAACCCTAAATCCATCCTTAATTCCTCCATTTTCATTCAGCCATCCCAAATGGGGATTTTCCAAAGGGTGTGCTCCCTGTTTTTGGGCTGGATGGGTGGAAAGGCCCTGGAATGGATTCCCAGGTCCGGAGCTGGGATCTGTTTGGGATTTGGGGAAGGAATTCCTCCCTGGCTGGGATGGATTCCCAGAGGATTCCCCATCCCTGGGAGTGTCCCAGGCCAGGTTGGATCCACCTGGGATAGCGGGAATTGTCCCTGCCCATGGAAAGGGGTTGGCATGAGATGAACTTCACGGTTCTTTCCATCCCCAAATCCCTGGAATTTGACTGGAATGTGGCACCTGAGTTGTTCCCAACGCTGAGATGGAGTTGGGTCCTTGGCAGGTCTCCCTGAGTGCCAAATCCAGGGAAGCTGCAAAGGGAAAACCTTTTGGCTCCAGCTTTTCCAGCACCAGCTCTTTTTCTTCTCCCAAGACAGATTTTATTCCCTGTTTTGGGAATAAAATCTCGGATTTTATCATGGAAGCAGGGGATTCATAGTCTGGAAAGGGGCAGGGAGCAGCCCTGGGGGACAGGAGGGTCCTCCTGGTGCCTGGAATGTGGGATCCAGGAATGTTGGGCGCTCTGGGCTGGGAAGGAGCCCTTGGAGAGGGAGCAGATCCCAAGGCAGATTCCCGTGGCACTGGGATTCTCCCCGTTCCCTGACATCAGGGGTCAAAATGAACACTTTGGGATCAAATCCAGCACAAATCCCTGGATGGACTGGAGTGAATCATCAGGATTCCCAATCCTGGCAATCCCATTCCCGGATCACAGGGAAAGCTTTTCCTCCAGGGCTTGGAATTCCTCAGTAAACCCTTTTTTTTCCCCTCTCCTTCCCATTCTTTTCAAAAAGTGGGAGAGCAGAGGGAGCAGGAACTGGGACAGGGAGGTTGGGAAGCGGCTGCCAGCGGGGTCAGCTTTTCGCTGGATTTGGCAGGGCCGGGATTGATGGATGTGGCCGGAGCGGGGGGCGGGATCGGGGTCGTTTTCCTCAGCTGGATTTCAGCACTCCATGAATCAAATCCTGGCAGGAAAACAGCTCGGGATGGAGGGAATTTATTGGGCACGTGGAGGGGGGTCAGGGAGCGGGATCGTTATCCCGGGATTGATTTAGGGAAGGGGCCTCCCTGGAAATAAATCATGGGATCCGGGGGCTGCTCCAGGGAACACACGGAATGTGGGGTTTGGGAGCCCCCTGGAATCAGGGCTGGGATTTGGGAGCTCTTGGATGTTACCAGAGCCCAAGTGGGGGTTCTGGTGTGTCCATGGATTTTGGAGGAGGGTCGTGGAGAAGGGAAGGATCCAGGGAGCTCCTTCCAGGGCTCCAGGAGAGCTGGAGAGGGACCTGGGACAAGGCAGGAGACGGAATGGTTGCCCACTGGAAAAAGGGGGATTGAGATGGGATTTGGGGAAGGAATTCCTCCCTGGGAGGGTGGGCAGGCCCTGAGGGTGCCCAAAGAAGCATTCCAGGAGCTTGGAACAGGATAAGCTTTAATATCACTCCTTTCTCAAACCATTCCAGGATTTTATGGTTTTCCCTCAGTTATTCCAGGCTGGAGCAGCTTTTCCTGCCTTCCCAGCTGTTTATTCCCACGGGATCAAGGAACAGTTTGGGTTGGGAGGGACTTTCAAGCTCATTTTCCTTCCCTGGGGGCTCCAAGAGCTGGAGAGGGACAAGAACAAGGATGGGATGAGGGTGACGGGCTTCCCATTGGAAAAGGGGAAAATTAAGTGGGATTTTTGGAAGGAATTCTTCCCTGTGAGGATGAGAGGGGCTGGGATGGATTCCCAGAGGATTCCCCATCCCTTGGAGTGTCTCCGGCCACGTTGGATCCCCCTGGGATGGGGGCAGGTGTTCCCTGCCTGTCTCAGGGGCTGGAATGGGATGAGGAGGGATGGAAGGAACGGCATTCCCAGCCATCCCACCTGGTCCCTCCTTGTGGCAGAGTGAGGAAGACGAGAAGCTGAAGAAGAGGAAGGAGCGGTTTGGGATCGTCACAAGCTCGGCTGGGGTTGGAGCCACAGAGGACACAGAGGTGACATCCCTTTTCCCGAGGGATCTGGAGCAGGGAAGGGATCTGGGAATTCCTGGCACCCCTCAGGACTCCCATGGGATGAGCCCAACAGGGGCTGGGTCCCTCCCTCCTCCCCATCCATGGGGGCTTTCCCAAGGAAAGGGGTTTTCCAAGGGAAGGATTTCAGTCCATGCCCACCTCAAATCCAAGGAGAAGGGCAGGTTTTTGGGGCTTTCCCAAGGAAAAGGGTTTTCCAAGGGAAGGATTTCAGTCCATGCCCACCTCAAATCTGAGGAGAAGGGCATTCCTGCTCACAGACACATTCCTGCCGGAAGCAGCCCCGGGAAGCAGCAGGAGAAGGGGGCACAGGCAGCCCCTGTCCATCCCATGGGATGGGGTTTTCCTGGATGCCCCTGGCAGGACATTCCAGGTGCTTCCAGAGGGGCCCCCTCCTTCCCTGGAGCTGATTCCCCTCCACCTTCCTCATTCCCTGCGCCCCAGGAGCTCCCAGACCTTCTGCTGTTGTTGCCCTTCCTAAATCCCGGGTTATAATGAGGATTGGGAGCTGTCCCTGTTCCCAGTGCTTGGGTTGGGCCCATCTTGTCAATTTGTCACCTCCTGGGGACAATTCTGGTCCCTCTTTATTGGGCTGTGGCTCCTCCCTTCAGATAATTCCGACCTTTCGTTCCAGCTTGGAATGGTTTGAAGATGGGCAGTGCCCTGCACACCAAATCCCACCAAAACATGGGATTGGGGACCCTCCTGGGGACAAAGGGACATGCCGGGGGACAAAGGGGTGGGGACAAAGGGACCCTCCTGGGAACAAAGGGACACCCCATCAACCCCCCCATGGGGACAAAGGGGTGGGGACAAAGGGGCCCCCCCCAATGAGGACAAAGGGACAATGGGTTGGGGACAAGAGGACCCTCCTGAGGACAAAAGGCACCCCATTGGGGACAAAGGGACCCTCCAGGGGACAGAAGGACCCTCCTGGGATCAAAAGGACCTTCCTGGGGACAGAAGGACCTTCCTGGGGACAAAGAGACCCCAATGGGGCCAAAAGGACCCCTGTGGGGACAATGGAGAGTGGACAAAGGGACATCCTGGGGACAAAGAGACCCCTGTGGGGACAAAGGGACCCTCCTGGGGGCAGAAGGACCTCTGTGGGGACAATGGGATGGGCACAGTGGGGTGGGGGGTGCTGAGCAAGCACCAGGATTTGGGAACAGCCAGGCCGGGCAGCTCCTGCTCCCTTCCCACAGGGAATTGGGCCCTTCCAGGTGGGATGTGGGGCGGGCTCAGGAGCTCCAATCCCAGCAGAGCCTTTCCCGTCTGGCTGTGCCGGAACAAAAAGGGCTTTTCAGGGGCATTGTGTTCACTCCGGAGCCCCTTTCCCTGGAGAGCCCGGGATGGGCCTTTCCCGCTGCCCCCCGGGCTGTTCATGCTGCTGAAGCCCAGGATTTATAGGGCACTGGGGGGCTCTGGGGGGCATTTGGTGCCCCCGAGGTCACCCTTTGCCCTCTGCCGTCCCCACCCCCGAGCGCCACCGGCCTTTTGGGCCCCCTCGGCTCCCCATTGTTCCCAGTTCAGCCCCTTCCCCGGCTCCTGCCCGTGGGATGTCCCCCATCTGGGCCTTTTGGGGGGTCTCTGGGGTTTGTGGTCTTGCTGGGTCGGGGCTCTCTGCTTTGGGGGTCTCTGTGATTTGGGGCTCTTTTTGGGATTTGAGTCTCAGTTTGGGGGCTCTGTGTTTTGGGGCTCAGTTTTGGAGCTGGTTTTGTGATTTGAGGCTCATTTTGGGGGCTCTTTTTGGGGTTTGAGTCTCAGTTTTGGAGTGTTTTTGTAATTTGGGCCTCAGTTTTGGGGCGTTTTTGTGATTTGGGTCTCAGTTTTGGGGCTCTGGGTTTGGGGTCTTTTTAGGGTTTAGTTCCCTCAGTTTTGGGACTGGTTTTGTGTTTTGGGGCTCTCTGGTGTGGGATTCTCTTTGTGGTTTGGGGCTCAGTTTTGGGGCTGATTTTGTTGGTTTGGGTTTCTCTGGTTTGGGGGTCTTTTTGTTGTTTGGGTCTCATTCCCAGCCACGTTCCCCAGGCCAAACTTTGAACCAGTTCCCCCCGTTCAGGACATTTTACATCCCTCATTTATTGGGTTTATTAATTTCCCTTGTCCTTCCCTTTTCCAGGCAAAGAAGAGGAAAAGAGCAGAACGGTTTGGGATTGTTTGAGGCCGTCCCAGAGCTCCTGCCGTGGGTTCCTCCTCCTCCTCTCCCTTCCCACTTCCCACTCCCACACTTTCCAGAGTACACTGGGAATTCTTATGCTACTTATATTTGGATTTTTTTTTTTCCACAAATGGCCAAGTTTAGAAATGAGGGAAAAACAGAGCAAAAAGGTTCTGGTGCAGCCCCAGCCCCACATTCCAGGAGTTTTCCCAATGTTTTGGGGGGTCATGACAGCAGCTCCTGATCCTTCCCAGCGCTCCAGGTGTCTGTGGCAGCTGGGACAGGGATTGTCCCCATGGATGACACAAGTCCTCCTCTGAGAATGAACGACAGGGAGGGATTTTCCCAAATCCATCGTCACATCCTTTCCAAAATGTGGCCTCACCTCCCCCACCTTCCCTGCAGGAGCTGCCAGAGCCAGAACAGCCCATTGACCCCAGGTCAGGTGTTTTCCTGGGGTCTCTGTGTTGGATCCAGGTGTGATCCCGAGGGCTCCACGGGAATGGGGCTCCTCCTGCTGCCAAACATCCTGGTCTTGCTGAATTCATGGAAAAATCCATGGCCAGAGCTGCTGCTGGGGAAGCTTTTCTGGCTCCTTTTGGCACCTTTGGGTTTGGGGGGTTCAGGGGGCAGCTCCAGGGGGGAAGAGTGGGATTCCCAATCCCACGGGATCTCCAGGGGCTGCTCTGCCCCCCTTTTCCTCCTCCTTCCCAGAGCAGGAATGTCTCCTTGGATTCCAGGTGGGCATTGCCTGAACCCTTCCCCTGGTGAAGACTGATGTTCCAGGATTGTTATTCCCGGTGGGATCCTCATCCCGGAGTGCTGGGAAGGCTGTTGGAGCGGCGGGAATGTCCCACCCTGGGAATTCCAGGGCCCCCTCCCCCCCAAAATAACAAGCAACAGTTCTACTTTTTGTAACGTGGAAAGTCTTCCAGATGCTTCTGTTCCAGGAAATCCCTTCCTTTCCTTTCCTTTCCTTTCCCTTCCCCAGTTTTTGGCTCTGTTATCCCGGTGTTTGGCTCCACGGTTGGGATTTTCATGCCATGTTTGCTCTTTGCCTCCTGGTCTCCCACTGGTTGTTGGCCCAGAAGGGTTTGTGGTGCAGGGAAGGGGTGTGGTGGCACTGCCTGTGTCCTGTCAGTGCCCATTCCCATCCCATCCCCATCCCAACATCCCCAATCCCATTCCCAGCCCATTCCCAGCCTTCCGACCCTTCATTAGTTTGTGCTCCCCTCCCGCTCCTCCTCTCCCACCAGCCTCATCCCAGATCCTGGCACCGTTCAGGGGGCTTTGAGGTGGCACCGAAACCCGTCTGTGCCACAGGTTGGGGACTGAACCACCTGGATCTCGGGATGGTTTGGGGATCTTTAGGATGGCACCAAACCCCATGCCTGCCATAGGATGGGGACTGACCCTCCTGGCACCCAGCGAGCCCCGTGCCCACACCAGCCCGGTGGCGGTGCCAGTGTTGGTGTCGTGGTGCTAGTGCCGGTGTGGCAGTGCCCGTGTGGCAGTGCCAGTGCTGCCCCCTCTGTCCCCCCAGTGCCACTCGGGGGTCCTGACCCCTGCCCAGCTCGCTGCCAGTGACAGTGCCGGTGTGGCAGTGCCTGTGCCGGTGTGGCAGTGCCACTGTCGCGGTGCCAGCGCTGCCCCCCCAGTGCCCCTCGGGGGTGCTGGCCGCTGCCCAGCTCGCTGGCAGCGCGGGTGGAGCTCGGCCAAGCCCCCGCTGCCGCTTTAATTGCTGGGAATGTCGCGGGCGGCCGGGGCTGGCAGGGCCGGGGGCGGCGGGGCCGCCGTGGGTGGTCGCCCGGATGTCCCGTCCTACTTCGTGCCCCCTCCCGGCCCACCCGTGGGGCTCCCAATGAGGTCAGTGGGGGCCGTGGGGGCGCAGCCCCCGCGGGGACGTGACCAGAACAAAGGCGAGCGCTCGTTAAACTCTTGACATCGGCCCGGAGCAAACAAACAAACCCCCCCGTGCCCTCCTGGACCTCCCTCTCCCGGCCCCCGGGGGGTGGCACGGCCTGGCATCCCTCAGCACACCCCCCGAGGGGGGTTCTGAGCCCGTCGGGGCCGTGTTTGGGGACGGGCTGGGGGTCCTGGAGCCGTCGGAGGGGTTTATCCGTGTGGGCAGGGCAGAGCCGGGCACCCCCCGAGCAGCTCTGCCCTCCGAGGGGTTTGTCCGAGCCCCCCACGGGGGTCTCTGTGTGGGGCAGGGATGGGGCGTGGGGGGCTCCTCGTTTGTCCTGGAGGAGCGGGGACACGGCCCGTGGGGCCCCCCAGCCCTCGCTCGTGCCAGGAGGTTCCCCGGCCCCGTGGGCAGTGCCCACACCGTCCCTTCGAGTGGTCACCCTCCCCTGCCCACCCTGTGACCCCTGCTGTGACAATCCACTGCCCACCCTGTGTCCTTTACAGTGACCCTGCCCTGCCCACACCGTCCCTTCGCATGGTGACCCTCCCCTGCCCCCCGGTGCCCCTCCTCGC
>VWZF01002706.1:1538157-1608645 GCA_013396755.1 Sclerurus mexicanus | reverse complement strand
GGGGCTGCCCGGGGGCTCTGCCCCACGGCTGCCGGGCCGCCCCGCTGTGACCTTGAGCGCCGTGGGCCCATCGTGGGTCCGGCCCGGCGGCGGGAGCCGCGCGTGGGGCGCTCGGGGGGATGGCTGGGGCGCACGGCGGCCCCGGTGTGTGTGCTGCGGGGTTAGGTGGCATCCCTTGATGCGGGGGTGGCCGTAAACCGTGGGATGCACAGATTTGTGACAGCTTCTGGTGCTGTATGGTTTTTTTTAGAAGTGACGTTTTCATACCTGTGTCGATAACCAGAAAAGCCTAAACAATTTATCTCTTTAAGTGGCCAAAAATATGTTAGATATGCTCATGATGCAGGTTTCAGTGAGCTTATTCTGGGTGACTCAACCGTGGTGTTTTCTTTGCTCGTTGCAAGAACCCTTTCACTCCTGGATCATCTTCTGGTCTGCAGCAGCAGTGAAAGTGTTATGGTTCTCGGGTTAACTGCACAATGTGGTACCTGAATTCCAGCTGTAGGAGTGTGAACTGGTGGAAGACTGTCTAAATGGTAACAGGCTTGATGCTTGCAGGTAATAAGGGGCACAGTATAAAGTTGAAGATCCGAGTCTTTCATTTTGCTGCCGAGGTTTGATCTGTCTGTGTTAAGTTCATAGCCAGGCCCGGCTGTCAGATTTGCTCTTTTTGTTTAATTTTTTTTTTTAAAAGTTCGTACCTTTTCAAAAGCAGGCTGAAATACAGTAGGTCTTTTGCAGTTTTAATAGTATGATGTCTAAATATTGCGATTATCCAGAATGTACAGTCATTGTCAATATAGCATGTATGAATGTCATGAGGGGGGAAACAGGTGGAATGTTTATAGCATAATTCCTGGGTTTGTTTTCATTGAAATGAGAACTGGCGCTTTTGGAAACTAAGCAGCCTGTAAATGAGATGGGGAGAGACTGCATTTCTAGTTTACTGAATGTCTTACTTTCCCAACTTGTTGATACCGCCTGTGACAGAAGGTGTTTAAACAGCATCTTGCAAAGGCAAGTTATCTTACATCCTCCATTAGAGGAATGGCTGTGCATTTGGGTGGATGATTAAGTTCACAAGTTAGGCCATGTTTATACTGATAGTGCTCTTCTTGCATGAAAGTGCTGGTGCACTACGCTGACCATTAAAAATACTCACTGCAGGCACAGCGAGCTATGTGGGTAAGATTGCAGTCTGTCTCGTTGATGTGGTTTAACCCCAGCCAGCAGCCAAGCCCCACACAGCCGCTCACTCACTCCCCCACCCATGGGGCCTGAGAGAGAATCAGAATGGTAAAAGCTGAAAAACTCATGGGCTGAGATGAAGGCAGTGCAATAGGAAAAACAGAAGTTGCGCATGCAAAGCATAACGAAGAATTAATACACTGCTTCCTCTGGGCAGGCAGGTGTTCAGCAATCTCCAGGAGAGCAGGGCCACATGAGGTGTAATGGTGACTTGGGAAGACAAATGCCATCGCTCCAAACATCCTTCCCTTCCTCCTTCTTCCCCCCAGGTTTATATGCAGAGCATGATGTCATATGGTATGGAATATCCCTTTGGTCAGTTTGGGTCACCTGTCCTGACTGTGTCTCCTCCCAACCTCCTGTACACCCCCAGCCCCCTGGCCCGCGTGGAAGTACAAAGAGCAGAAAAGGCCTTGGCTCTGTGTAAGCACTGTTCAGCAATAACAAAAACATCTCCATCATTACTGTGTTCAGGACAAATTCGAAACATAGCCCCATACCAGCCTTGGTGAAGAACATTAGCTGTACTGCAGCCCAGACCTGCACACTGCTGTAAGTGGGCTCAGCCTGTGTTCTCCTGCCATTGTTCTCTATTTGAATAAGGAGAGGACACTTCCATGTGTTCATTGTTGGCTTAGTTCTCTTGGCTGGAGTTACTGTTGTCCACCTTTAGTGTCTTTTTGCTTAACTGGGAATGACTTGGGCTTGGGGCTCAGCTTGGGCTGAGGTGGCTGAAAAGTTTGCTTTGGTGGAGCTGTATTATATTAAATAGGCAGTTTGTAGAAGAGAACCAAAAAGAGGTATGAAGTATGTTGTAAAAACCTGTCTTGAAAATGATCAAGAAACATAGGAGGTAAAAAAAGAGACTAAATTAAATGATACTTGCTAAAGCATGAAATAGAAAAAGGGAAGTAATTTATCTGTGTGCACATAAATTGTCTTTCAGATTAATAGTCATGTTGTCCTGACTTGTAGCTGAAAAGAAGTTGAATGATAAATAGAAGCAGTAAGTGATATGTTTCCCTCTGAGAGGTTGGGGAGGAGAAATACTGCAGGATCAATGATTTTTCCCCCAATAATTGAAACAAGAAATGAGAAGAAAGCACCAAAGAGAATCAGTAAATGGTTTTAGTAGCCAACACATTCCTATTTTATCAGAAACTTGTACTTCAATATAAGCATAAAAAAATGTCAAAAGTCAAGGAATGGTGCTTTGCCTGGTTTGCTTTCTAGTATAATTTGCAGAAATCAAAGGGAGTTTAACCTTTTACTTATGTCTTTTCTGACTTACTTCTGAGGTTAAGGAGAGTGAACAAGTTTCTGTCCAGCCTCCATTTTCAGAATAGTCAGAAAAGGATTCTGCTGTACAAATTCCTTTGAAATCCACCCGCAGAACTGTGAAATCAGATGCATTGCAAAATGTAACCACAATCAGGATAATGCATAGGAATATGTTTGGCATATGACACTATTTCATGATTAAAATCAGAATAAAATCATAGAAATTAGTTGAAATTTGAAATTAATGAATTACTAATATCGCAAACCTCAGGGTATAATATAAAAGTAAGTTGGACAAAGCCTTTCCTGAATGCGTTGTATTGGGTTACCCAGGTAAGGCAGTGATAAGGATATAAGAACTTCTGACTTGTCTTTGTGAAAAGAAATATCAGGGTGGTTTGGAGACAGAATGTTAAACTCACCTGAAGCTACATATTATTAGAGCAATGGGTATGGATAAATGGAAGGTTTGTCTAAGTCTTCAGTTTTTAAAATTATTGTATTCTGTGTTAAAATGCATATCAGAATATTAAAGAGAAGTCTCAATATGAAGGCACAGTAGAAGTTGGCAAACGCTCCTTTAACGCAAAGTGTAGTACAAAGATACCTGTGAATGTAGTCATATTGGTTTGAGCTAATGCTTGTCATGGTTTCGTTGTTGTTTACTTATTTAACTGTATTACTATGTTGATTGGACTTACTGGTTTGATAAGTGTAAAAATAAGAAAGAAAAATAATACCTCAATGTAAGTCTTCCATCAGTATATGATTGAAAAAGATCAGAAGAGGAAAGCTAACTAGTTAAAAAGGAATTCTTTCCATAGAGGGTGTATTGACCATTTGAAGGCACGAGTCTGAAACATATAAAAGTGAAAATAAGTTGCAGTTTATTTTAGGAGGCTTGTCCTGTTGCTGTGCTCAGGCAGCTGGAGAGAAGATAACCATGGGAAGTCGTGTACTTATCAAGCGTTTCTGGACAGAGAAGGCAGCAGCCCCAAGGTCCAGCTGGTGCGTGTGAGAGCTGGGAATTCTGCTGTGGGACAGGACGGGCACAAAGCTCGAGGTGCTGGCAGGTGGTGTGGGAGCCACGGGGAAGGTGTGGCTGCACTTGCACCACAGCGTGCTTGTTTCCTCTTTTGATAAGAGTTTTTCCAACCCACCGAACTTGTGTGGTCACCATGGACTTAGCTATGTCAGGTAAATACCTTCCATGTCCTGTTAGAGTAATCCAAACAATATGCACTCTGAGCATCTTTTTATGGAGGTGGGGAAACTGCTGACACTGTGTGATGCTGCAGGTTTGCTTGTGGAGAGCTGAAAAGGGCCTTTCCAAACCGGGGTGCAAGCCAACCTTTTTTTGGCGTGGTAACAGTTTCTTTTGGTTTGGAACTATGTACAATGTTAACACAACTTCTGAGTCAGGATTTTGTGTTTCTGTTTGGCTCAGCATTGCCAAAGTGACTGGCGACTCCAGGAGGTTACATTTCCTTCTAATGGAAGGTGTCGTTGCCCATGTCAGGGATGTTGGAACTAGATGCCTTTTTTAAAGTCCCTTCCAACCCAAATCATTCTATGATTTAAAAAAACCAAACAAACCATCATCTTAAATACTAAATTACTTCTGCATTTGGTATTGCTAGGATGTCAGCTAGGAGAATGTAATGAAGATTATTTTTAAAATCTCTTTACCCGAATTCTTTATGTTTCTTTGATGGATGCATTGCTGCTGAAATTTAAGTTGTGCATGAAGATGGTAACTCTGTGAGCTGAGATGAAATAAAGCTTCTAGAGGAAACCCTCTACAACCATGTCAAACGAGTACAGGTTGAATTCTAGTTTTTTTTTTTCCTTCAAATGTGTAATTGAATATGAGGGACCAGTTCTAGATTTAGATTGAAATATTGGTTGTACAAATACAGTGGTCAACAAAGGGAAAAAGGGGATGAAAAAAGTACTTGAAAATGAGTGTTGAAAGATAACCACAAATTCAAGGAAACATTTCACCATTTTTCTCTATGTTTATTACTTTGACTTAAGTTACCATCTGTTTTTTAGTAAGGCATCATAGATGTTCTGCGTAATTTAGAATAAAAAGTATAGCTATGTGAAGCTTTGTGGATTTGTAGATGTAAAATGAATGTTGATTAAGCTATAATATATTACATAGGTAACTCAGCAATCATTGCAAGAAATGAAAAGATATAGGAAAATGTTATTATAGGAAGAAGAAAAAATTTTCAGTTAATGGTTGACCTGAGTTGTAAGAAAGATGCAAATCATTATCTTTCATTTACTGAGTGATGTAAGTTTAGATCTGTGAAATCTGTATATTTAATTTGATCTGAAGACAAATATATTTTAAAAGTAAAAATTTTAGTGTAAGATTCCGGTTGTTAATGAAGTGCAAAAGTACTTAACTCTAGAAAAGATGATGTCTGCTATACTTTGCCAGAAACAGTAAGGTAGTCCTGAGCAGTATGCAGGCACAGTGCTCAAGGGCTGAAAGAAAAGAAATCAGTAGTGTTCTTTTGGTAGGTCTGGAATCAAAATCAAAATTTCAGTCCAGTACATCGAACTGTTTTGTAGTTCACCTGTTACATATTGAGAAGGTGTAATAAAATAGAATTGCGTAGAGAATTGTCACCCTAAACGCAGTATTTAAGAGGCAATTGGAAAAGACATGGATTTGCCAATGAGATTGAGAAGTGTTTGGTCACTTTCTTCTCCCCTCTAACAAACAGCTAGACATAGATTTAATGCTTTTTTTATTTGTGAAAAATTATGCTCTAAAGCAAGTTCACTTAGGGTTTGTTTATAATTATTAATTTTTCTTAAACTGTGAATAGAGAAGTTGAATCCTGAGAGGGCTTGTTGTACATTCCTTATGAATTTTTAAGCTTGTCACTTGTTCCTCTTTATGAACTCATGTCCAGTGTAAGTCATATTTTGGAATACCATAGGACAGTAATAGCAGAACATTTTGCATAACTTATGTACTTCCATCAGACTATGCTCAGTGCCAGACTTACAGTTTTATTTCAGTCTTTGTTTTTTCTGTGATGAATATACAAAAGAAGGAAAAATGTACTGTTTCTTTTTACTGACAGTTTGGTTTTCTGTGTAATAATAAATAATAAACGTGTTTTGTAGATTCGTAAGTGAGGAGGGAGCACACCCAGCTGGGTTCCTAATCCAACCTCTGTAGTACAAGCCATAGGTTTTTTCTTGTGTAATTCTTGTTTGATATGAGAATCACTCTCAGAAAAACACCTTGTGTTGATTTACCATTACAAGTGGGATATGCACAGATTGTTACGCTGATTTGATTAAATTTAATTTTGTTGTGGAAAGAAATTAGGTGTGAACACCTAAAGCAGTGCTTGTTTTTCTGTGGAAAAGTACAACACACTGTTTACATTTGCGAATACAACTAGGTAGAAAAGTGTACTGGGAAGTTAATCATAATATTTAGTCTTATTAAGTGGTGTAGACTGTTGCAGGATACTATTGAAATCATGGTTAATTTTAGTTAATAATACTGTCTGGTGGGGTTCTTTTGGTTTGTGTATTTGTGTAATATGACGGGGTTTCTTCTTTCATTACTGTACTGAAAGCAGTTGGCCAAAATAACAAGCTCAAATGGTTCTTATTCTTCAAAAAACACTAGAGATGCATCTTTGAAAAATTTTGAAATGAGGACTCTGTGGAAAGTCAATCTAGAAATAGAGTAATTAACTGTAATTGGAAAATATTTTTCTGTGGTTATAGAAGAATATGTGTATTTCTCACATTTGAATTTTATCTGAAAAGTCTAGTCTGGGATTTGCAGTACTTACTTTGCTATTCATGTTGTTAAATGCTTCTGAGAAGAAGCAAAGCATAATAAATTACCAAATGACAAGGCTTCTGTTTTTGAGGTATTCAAATCTCTGTTTGCATTAAAGTATTAAGTCTATTTAAATAAAAATGTGTTTCTGCAGTTGCCAGCTCAGTATGGGGGCACTATACACAACTTAATAGCTCAGTACTGTGAAATTAGAAATTTTTCTCATCTGCATTTTAATTATTTACTAGTTCTTCTACTGTACATCCTATAGCCGTGCTTGAAATGGTAAACCATTTCAGAAATGCCTTGAAATATTGCATTGCAAAGCTGAAACTCTGAGTAATTCAAAGGGAGCAAGGTTGTGAGCTCAGGTTCTTAGAGTAGTTGGAACAAATCTTGAGAATTTTTGAAGTTGCATGGTGTATGCAGATTTGTGCTCCACAGCGATCAGCCCCTGGACCTGTACCAGAAAGCGACCATTTCAGTATTGCAGATTGGTGTGAAGCAGACATAGAGCAATTATGTGAGGCTTGAAAAAACGTAAGAATGGAATAGTAGCAAATTAAACCTGAAGAGGGATACAACAGATAATGGAGAGCTTATGAATCCATAAGAAGTCTTAAAACCTTGTGATTAAATCAAAGCAGAATCTAGATGAAAGCTGCTTTTATTGAATTGATTTGATGAAGCTGTTGTTCTTCTCCAAGTTTCTTTAGCTTCAGTGTAAACCATTTAGAGGCTCTTAGACAGGTGAATAGTCTGTGTTGATGTGAGACAGAAGGCTCTTAGGCACATAAGTTATGAAGGATGAGCATTTGCTGCAGAAAACACAGTTGAAGCAGTATCTTTTTAACATGATGCGGAAGAAAACCAATACCACCTCACTGATGAAGGGAATTGAAGGCTGCTCTGTGAACACTCTATACACAACCCCTGGCAAAAGAAGATCCACAGCCCCAGGCAATTGCTTTCCTTGTCAAGGTGATGTACTAAGACTCCACAGACATCCAGGTGTACCCAGAATTGTGTGGCATCTGTATTTTAATACCCCTGAGAAGATCAAGTAGAAGGTAGTAAGCATGAAGACATACATCTGCAATCACTTGTGTTTTAAATATATGAAATTATTTGCGAGTGTATAGCACTTCCTAGGTAGTTTCTTCCTTACTAATAATAAGCTTTCTGCTCAGGCACTCCCATTTACTTTTTGAAATCCACTAAAAAAGTCATGGCCATCCAAAAGATCAGTGATTGCCTGTGTCCAGACTCATGAGAGTGGCTAACCTTCAATCTGAGAACCTTGGCTCATCTCATCTGATATGCAAAAATCGAAAAAAAAAACCCAACCAGACAAAGGATTGTGCTCTTCATAACTTTGTTTAAAAAGAGAAACAAATAAAGACCATTCCTTGGAAAGTTGTCCCTCATGCTAAATGGTGATTGTGTAATGGCAAGATAAATGCTTTATCCTATGGACTCTTTGATGAGGTAGCAGAAAATGCTATTTTTCTTTGTCTATCAAATTTTATTCTCATTTATTATTTATTCTCATTTTACAAAGTAGTAAACCATGAAAGAATAATGGTACTTATAAGGAGATAGACATTACCAAGCTTTAGCATTGTATTGAAATATCAGCTGTAAAATTAAATGTTGTTAAATTTGTAGTTTTACTACAGATAAGGAGAACAGAAAAGTATTGATAAGATGACATGATAGAAACAAGAAAAAATTAAAAACTGCATTTTGGAATATCTTCAGACTAAAGAAAAAGTAAACCCTGTAGGACAAGTGTATTTTTATGTATGAGAACTAATAGAAATGAGCATTCCTGTACTTTCAATGATCATAGAATAAAAATAGTCTCAGGTTTATAAAAGTAATATATGGTATTTACATAGTATCTTCTCTGCATGCCTGTCTTATTATGGCTGCTAATATGATTTGGAAGATATATTGTTTAAAACTGAAATTTCATTTGGGGAAAAAAAATATGCAACAAATTCTTTGTCTCCTCATCATCTCAAATTGCCTTTTTTTTTTTTTTCTAAGAAAGAAAAATGAGACCGTAACTATAGAGTAGTAAGAAAACAGAGTGTGTTTTTTCTTCTCTCTACAAAACTTCATAACGATTAAATTGGCACAGCTAGTGTGCGATAGACTGGTCTAAAATTATAGTTACTCAGTGAAAGTTGTTCTCATCAGTTTTTAAATCTGAAAAAAAAATCCCTACCTGTTTAACCTTTTATAATCCTGAATCAGGCCATTCTCAGCTTTTAGGTTCTTCAAGCACTTGAGAAAGACAAGAGTCTTCCACTTAACCGTAAGTGGTTGCACTCATGCTTTAGCTGGATTAAAAAAACCAAAAAAAAAACTGATGCTTTCACTCAGAAAGCATGATTTGATATGTCAAGTTCTTTCTCCATCCTTTGTGCCTGGAAAAATTAGGATTGTGCTGCTTTTGTATGTTGGTTCTTTCTTCTTTTTTATTACTAATACTTTTACTTTTGGAGATCAGACATTGGTGGTTGTGCAGCTGTCTCTGAGAAATCTGTTGGCATTTTACAGCTTTTACAAAGCAAACCTGATCTTTTTCAGGACTTATTCCGAAGATGGTTATTATAAAATGAAACCACATGAAATGCCTTTTTTTAAAAATAAAAAGTGTGATCTCAGTGTTTTATGCCAGTGGGGTGTAGTGGATTCTATCAATTTGACACCCAGAGTATGGTTTTTAAGTAATGGTTTGTAGTTCTGTTCTACCTTGGAGACAGTCTGTCATTACTAGTCTGGCATCAGAATCAAGACTGCAGACGGCTTCTGATTCTTAGCCTTTTTACCCACTCCTGCCATCTAGTTCTTTTTCTTTCATTTTCTCTGTCCCTTTCTTATTTTAATTTGTTCTTGCAATTTTTTTATCATACCTGGTAGACAGTCTGATGAATACAGCTTCTTTATACCTGTTCCATGGTTTGTTTGGTTTTTCTCTATCATGCTTCAGCCTGCACTTCTGCACACAAATTTCTTCCTGTTTTCCTTTAATCAAGACAGAAAAGAGCAGCATCTGCTGAGTGTTAAGTCTCTTCTGAAGCCAAGAATCAGAGAGATCCCAAAAGTTCTCCCATGAGACCCCTATTAAAAGGGATGCTAAATCTGCATTTTTGCACAGATGTGCTCCAATAGGATTTCCCATTGAGTTGTATTTGCTCGAGGTGATGGTAGCCTTAAAAACTCATTTTTAAAAAAAATTATTGAATCTCTACTAATGTTCTACTAAAATAAGTAGTCCATGACCTATAAAAGTGTGGGGTGGTGTTTCTAGAACTAGAATATCTTAATTACTTGCTGTAGACTTCCATGTGATGAAAATGTATTGAGCAAATTGCAAAAGCCTATGATTACCGAACACTAGTAAACATGTACTTTTGTTGTGTGTGGATGACAGTAGTATAAAAACAAAGCAGAGTTGTATCACTGGACTAGAACACCAGGTCATTTGTGTCTCCTGCCTGGAAGAGAGTCAGAAAGATTGGTGTCTTCTGTTTGCAGAAGGGCTGGGGTTTTTTAAAGGTGTGGATTTCTGGTGATGGAGCCAGAGGAAGTGAAAAAGAGAACGAAAAATCCCTTTGTTGCATTATTTAGAGCAAGCAGAGCTTTTGGGGATAGACGGGGCATTAATTTTCTAGAGATTTTTGTTTGGTGTGCAATGTTGTGTTTTTTTAATTATTTGTTTGATTTTTTTAATTGGACTTGATTTTGAACATGTTAAATATTTGTTAATATTTGCTTGCAATATGTTAACTTTTGTTTCGGGTTTGTTGTAAACTGATTTCAGATTGATATTTTTAAATGCCTTTCAGGAAAACATAGTGCTTCTTATGTGGAATTATTTTAACAAAGTGTCTCTGGGAACAATGGTTTCAGGTTTTTTTATTTTTTTGTTGTAAACAGGTAATGTCTGTACATGAATTGCAAGCTAGTCTCTAGTGGGGACACCGTGGGAGGATGAACACGGAAGAGCTGGAGCTACTGACTGATTCCAAGTACAGAAACTATGTAGCAGCTGTTGACAAAGCACTGAAGAACTTTGAATATTCAAGTGAATGGGCAGATTTAATATCAGCACTTGGGAAACTAAACAAGGTATGCCTGGTGGATGCTCTTGGAAAATATTCAGGAATTGACAAAGGGTACTGTAATGGATGTAGCAGCACAGAAGTACAATACAGAACTGAAGTGCAAGGTTCCAGCCATCTAACACACTTGCAAATATTTTAGCAGTCTGACACAAATGTTGGGTGTGTGCAAGGAGCAAAGAAATCAAACCAATACCTTTTTAAGACTTGGAGTTGAACCCTTTGTAAGTAAAGGGAGAAGTTATTTACATTTCTGGTAGAAATAAATGCAACATCTCTTATTAGTAACACTTACTTCTGATATATCATTAAATGTTATTGAAATAGTCTAAAAAATAGTAGCCAGTGTAAACATCAGCAATGTTTTTATGAAGTGTGATAAAATGGGGCTCAAATCATTTATTGATCAGGGAATGTTATCATTCAGATTTGTTTCAACGGTAAGTTGAATGTGTAGTATCATTGTAATCTTTACAAATAAATATCCATAAAAATCTTGCTTTAATCAGTTGTATGTATTTCTAGGGAACTCCACCCAGGAGAATGACACTACACTTGGCAGTGGCGTAATGTTTTTGTGTAAACTCTCATTTCTTTCATTTTTTGGATTGTAACGGTTCTTGCTGTATGTTTATGCAAAGTCAAGGCTATGATATTGGGAAAGAAAAGCTTAAAGATGAAAATGCAACTCTGTTTTCCAGTCCTGAAGTGATGATATAGTTTCAGACAGTGGTAAAGTTTTGTGTGTTGTCTCACTCTGATATTTTCTTCAGTTATCCCACACTCACCTCCCACACTTTAGTAGTCTTTGAGCTGCTGGGAATGGAATTTATTGAATGGAAATAGCAATTTTTGTCCACAAAACAATGAGTAAAATGAAATGGACAAGCTGTAGATAAGGAGCCTTTTGCAAATGAAGTTTTAAATGCCTTGGCAATTCCACCTTGTAGCAAGTGTACAAGTGAAGGGCATGGCAAAGAAAAAGCTCCACGCTGTATTTTAGAAGTGGAGTTTTTTTTGTGTTGACTTACTGACCATGTTCAGGTACTTGTTTATAAAAAGTGCATTTGATGCTTAACTTGTTTTTTTGCTGTTTTTCTTCATGTATTCACTTACCAGGTACTACAGAACAACGCGAAGTACCAGGTAGTACCGAAAAAGCTGACTATAGGCAAGCGCTTGGCACAATGTCTTCATCCAGCTTTGCCGGGAGGGGTTCATCGGAAGGCACTTGAAACATATGAGATCATTTTCAAAATCATTGGGCCCAAGCGTTTGGCCAAAGATCTTTTCCTCTACAGGTACAATGTTTTAAACTACTCCATTCCAAATGTGTAGTTGAGATGCTTTTGGTTTCCTGCATTTTATATCAGCAGTCTTGTTTTGTTATGTAGTGAGAATCAATTTCGTTCCCTCATGTCACTGGAGATAAACAGATCACCTAAATTTTTAGGAATCAACTGTAGTTCTAGAAAATCGGGAATTTATTGTTTTTTTCTTTGAAATAAGGTTTTGTGCATGTATCTACAGTATGTACAGTAACTGAAGTGTGAAAACTTATTTTAATGTGTTCACTTTTCATTTTCTATTGTAATTTATGTGATATTGGAAAAGAAAGTGTAGTTTGTTGCAAGAAACTTTATCATCAAACCAGCAGAACAGAAAGATTGTCTGCTTTTTTAGAGTGGGGGGCAAATACAAACTTTTTCTCACTGTCAGTCTCTGGAACTGATGATAACCTTGAAAAGTTAAGTGTAGTGAGCATATACTGATTCCTAAACCTTCATTAGGTTTTTGGCTGGGTGGGGTGGGCAAGATATTAACTTATTTATTATATAATGTGTAGAGGCGTGCATATACACACAGTCACACATGGTTCGTAATCTTTACCAATCCCTGGAGAGTAAAATTTCATCAGTTTGAGAAATAGTGGGATAAAATAGAATTCTGTTTAGGTAGCAAAGGTATGTATTAATGCTTGGAAATAAATTGTGTGTCTGATCGCCAGCTGTTTTGTCTTGCATTGTCAAGATGTCTATATATAGTTACATTGGGGGGGATTGTCTCAGTGGTTTGTTTCCACATGTTTTAAAAGATACTGTCAACTCATAGCTCACATTTTTTGCTTGTACAGTGACTCAGTATCTGCAATATCTCCTTAACAATAAGTTCTAGGATAGTGGAAAATGTTACTTTGTGTAATCTAACTAAAAGCCATTGTTACTGCTGCTTGGGAGAAGACAGACATTCACATTAAGGCATTATCAAAGATTCCAGTATTTTTCATGAAAGCAGAATGCCAGTGTCTGAACATGTAGTCTTGAAGGATGAGTAATAGCCTTACAAAGGAAGACTGTGGTATAGTGTGCTGGTTATTGAACAAAAAGGCTTTTTCTGTAGAAAAAAGGATCCAAATGACAATGGTAAAGGACTAGTTCTTCTAAACAGATAAAGACAAAATTAAGTTTTACAAAAAGTTTTATACTTTGGAAAGAGCCTTGTGGGATTTCCTTTAGTGTGGATAATGTCCTATCTATTTTTTTTTTTTTAGTAGTAGCTTTGTGGGTGTAGATTTTAAGTCCATTTTCTTAAGCTTATCTTTTTTAATGTTTTTGCATTTTCTTCCTCATGTGTCAGGGGAATACAATTCTCCTTGTGATGTAGTTCAACACGGGCAAAAATTAACATTTTGTCATGCAGAGATGCTTCTGGATTTGTTTTATTGGTGAAATACATGGTCATCTCTGGGCCTTTAGTGCTTGTTCTCCCAATACAACTAAAACTCATAATATTAGCCTTGACTTACCAACCTATCCATCGAAATTCAGTCAGTCATATCAGATAAAAATATGATCCTTATAATAACTACACTGGAAATGCCTGTAGCAGTCTGGAGATAGAAATGAAATTGTCACATGAAAAACTTCCTTAAAAAAAGATAAAATTTGTTTTTCACAGTTCTGGACTATTTCCACTGCTTGCCAATGCTGCTATGTCTGTCAAACCAACATTATTGAGTCTGTATGAGATTTATTACCTCCCTTTGGGGAAAACATTGAAACCGGGACTGCAAGGACTGTTAACTGGGATCCTGCCTGGGCTAGAGGAGGGATCAGAGTATTATGAAAGGTAAGGATAGATGTGTTTAATAAGGTGACATGCTTGATTTGGTGGTGGGGTTTTTTTGTGCTGTAACTTTCCATTGAGTACTTTTATGTGGATTTCATTTTTTTTTAAAATAGGTGGTGTTTAATTTAATCCTGCTATATTAATTGCAATGCAATAGCATGATAGAAGTTTCTTAGCCTTAATTAGGAAAAATAACTGTTAGTTGCTCCTCTTATTAAAAGGGAATTGACATTAAGTAGACTGACTGTTACATGTTAGTCTCTTTTCTCAAGTAACAAGCAATAAAAGAAGGGGAAATGGCCACAGGTTGCACCAGAGGAGGTTTAGGTTAGATATTAGCAAAAATTACTTCACCAAAGTAATTTACATCATTAAAATGTACCTGTTGTGATATCTGAATTGTCATTGAACCACCGAAGTAAGAGACAGCAATAATTCCCCTATCTTTGTAGGCTATTACTTTATTTCTAGCAGAGTGGCCTGGGAGGCAATAACTCTTCTTATCCAAACCTAAACACCAGTTGAATTATCTTGACTGCAGCATCTGGGGTAGCATCTTAACATACTAAAGGATGAAATTACATTCCAATACTTGGAGCTCTTGGAATTTTTCACATTCTTACAGATTCTTTATATCTCCAACTTCAGAAACAAGAATTTTCACAACTTGTATGTGAAGAGCAGTTTAACACTGTCTTTTTCTATTTCTGTGTAGGCAGAACACACACAGTGTAGTTGGCATCACTACAACAGGGAACACGGGCTACCCAGCTTGCCTCCTGGGGCCTGCCATAGGGTGTGGAGGTGCCGCCACGTGAGTGGGAAGAAGTGAGGACAGGGGAAGAGATTGCTTGTGCTCAGAGAATTGTGGTATTTTTTGCCTTGCCCTTACCAGAAGGGCTCAGTGCAAGAAGTGAGAGGGCAAAAGCCATTTGTTTGATTCTTTTCTTCAGTAGCTATGCTTTCCTGCTGTCTCTCTGAAACCTCTGTCTGTAGCAACACTTGGCTTTAAGTAGCAGATGAAGGAGTTATTTGGCTCTTTGAACATAAGGAATACATAAGGAGAAGCTGTGGGCAGGCAAAAGCATTTTGCAAGCCAGATTGGCCTGCAGGCATGCTAGTTGCATCACTCTGTTCAGGCTACATTATAAGGTTTGGTGTGTAATTGGGCCTCTCTTGGCGTCTCGAAGTTTTGACCTTCCTTTAACAATTACTTTTAATATTTATTAAAACCGGGGGCAGGGACAAGAGCTGTGATACATGCCCTGATTCAGCTGACTTGATTTTACTGCAGAACAAACACACTGTTGGAGAAGGTCGCTTCGGCTGTGGATCAGTCGGCGTTCTACAGTGCTCTCTGGGGTAGCCTCCTCACGAGCCCTGCAGTTCGCTTGCCTGGGATCACTTATGTCCTCTCCCATTTGAACAGGAAGCTTTCCATGGAGGATCAACTCTACATAATTGGCAGTGACATTGAATTAATGGTAATGTTTTAGTGGGACAATTAAGACATTGATGTTATTTATTATATAATGTATTTTGGAGGAATATAGATCCTTTCTCTATCTTGGAACTTAGCTTTTGAAGAGATAAAAATGCATATTTATTATAGGTCCAGTTAAACTAATGTTTTTTTTGCATGATAAATGTGTTGCAACGCTGAATGAATGTTTCAGAACTGCTTAGGTTTTGTGTCAGACTTTCCATTCATGACATGCTTTAGTTGACAGTGATTGAGTTTTGTTGTATTTTTTTAAAAAATACATAGAGTATTATTTTGCCTTTTGAACTTATATTAATTGGTAATATAAAAAAGCAAAAGCTTAATGTTTGTATAGTTATGGAAATCTGTTAATTCTGTTTCCTCGGTGGTGAAACCTTTTATCTTCTTGTTTTATCTTGTTCCATTATTCAAAATTTAAAAATAACTTCATTTTGTACCTATCACTATTTATAAATAACTGTTCACATTTTTGAGTGCTCTCTTATGTCTACCTTCTTAAAATAGTAAATAACTATTTTGGGGTGTCTGCCGTTACTTCAGGTAGAAGCAGTGAGCACATCAGTTCAAGATACCAGTGTTTTAGTACAGAGGAGCACATTGGACCTTATCCTTTTTTGTTTTCCTTTCCACATGAGCCAGGTAGGTTATTAACGTGGGAGATGAATTGACAAACTCCTAAATGTACTCCCACCTCTTAAATCAGTAGCAGTATTTTGTTGGGTTTTGTTAATGATTTTCTCCAAACTTGAACAAGAGTCATATGTAAGAGTTTCTCTGATAAGTTTGGCTATTCTCATCTCATAATCTCTGCTCTTCTTTTTAGCTTGATGTGTTAACTTGGAAGTTAATTTATGCTGAGTTTACTTGTACAGAAGTTATCGTGTTTAGTCTATGCGGAAGCTTTTTAATTTGCTTCAGTTTGATGAGAAAGCAAATTTATCTGTTCATTTGCAAGTTTCTAGTTCTCAGGGTTCAAAGTCAGCAAAAGTTAATCCTCTTAGCATAACTGATTCAGAGCACTAGAGAATTGAAAATGATTATTGGTTTTGGGTGAGTAGTTAGCCCTAGCAGTAGTGGGAGATAGAGCTTACAACTTCTAAGTTGTGGGGGTTTTTTATTGCATTTATTGTTAGTCTCTTCCTGTTTTTAAATGATCTATGATTTATTTTTCTCCTGGAGGAAAACTTACACAATATTAGTTCTCACCTTGTTAGAAATCAGGGAAAACCTGCACTGTATGTAAAAAGAACTGTGTTCTTGTTTGTGGAAGTGCTTCATTCACATTCATCAGTGACTACAGAAATATTTGGAGTGTCTCGGTTTAGTTACTAGAATGATGAAATTATCAATACAACATTTTTTTTTAACATTAACAGTTAAACAAGCATTTAAAGCAGTAAGAAACCAAAAGGTATTTAAAATTCTTCAGTGATTTTTTTTTTTTTGCAGTGGATTTTACTTGAATTTGCTTCCAAGGCTTTTGCCTCCTAAGTAAAATGAAATGTCTTGTAACAAAAATGAGCTGTTAATAGTCAATTATTTTTGCTGTTCATAAAGGTTGTATTTTATTACAAAGTATCTATTCCAAATAATAGTCATATTTTGGTTTCCTAGGAGCAATATCATGTTTTCTTCTACTGTTCTGAATTCAGAAATGTCAAAACATGAAGTTAACTATGCTTTAATGAATATCAAGCTGATAGAGCAGTAAAAATGTTACTTTCGTAGTTAAATTTAATCACGTTTCTGACTTCTTCAGGCAACACGTCCAGACATGATCAGGATTTTGTCAGCAGCCCTTCACGTAGTACTGCGCAGGGATATGTCCCTCAACCGAAGGCTTTATGCGTGGCTTCTGGGTAGGTTTGCAGTTCATGTCAGCGTTCAGCAAAAGCGCAGGAGGAATTGTATGTTCCTTGGCAGTATCTGCAATATTGTGGAGAAAGATTCTTGGAAAAATGAAGTACTTAATTTGCTTTGTAAGAAAGAAAGGCACTGTCTCTCACAGTGGATATAGAAGATGAGGAATGTCATGCTGGAGCTCTCTCCTGTTATATAAATTATGGGTATGTTTTCCTTATGGCAACAGTTATGAGCCACATTCAAGGTGGAGCCTTGTGTACCGGGCCCATGGAAATAGACACCAAAAGGCAATTTCTGTATCTCTAAAAACATAAAGTGGAAAAACCACAGAAACAGGCATTATAGAGTGTAAATGGTAGTTGGAACACAACAGTATAGAAGATATGAAAAGAAAAAAATGTTGAAAAACATTGATATTATGGTTTCAGTGTGCAAACTTTAAACTTCATTAGATCTTTGCATGACTGAATTAACAGATCACCAATCACTTTTCAATACCTCTCTTGAGTGACAAACGACCATGGTATACACTTTTATTTCTACCAAGTGGCATAATATCAATACAATACACATTTAAATTTTTATATGAAACTAACGTAATCAGAAGAGGGTAGTAGAGAAAAATAGCTATTAGAAGGCTTTTAACTACTTCGGGAATATTTGGAAGACTAGAAATTCTAAAAGTTTAGAAAACAATTACTCTTATTCAGCCTCATTATTTTGAGGAAATGAAGCCTGTGGTCATGTGAATCTGGCCAGTTACTTTTTAAACTCACTCTGAAAGAAGTCATCAGAGTTCCTATGTGTACCACTGGAATTGGAGACTGAATGGACAGACAGAAAGTGGTTTCTCTACTTGAGGGGAAGATTGTTTTGCAGTCTGCTGTTACCTTTTTTGTTTGACTCTCCACCTCACCAGCAAGCACATATGTGCTTATGGGGCTACCCGGAACCCTTTCCAGCAGGTCTTGTGTCTTTCCCAGCTGATAGTCAAGACCTCAGAGGCAGGTAGTGGGTGGGTGACTGGGAAGAGAAGATGTGAGTAGTAAAGGGCTCTGAGAGAGGACTGAAATTATGAAGAGAGGGATGAAGTCAGCAACAGTGTTTTGCATGAGGGAGTTGGTTTTGTTGCTGTAGAAGTTGCAGGGGATTAGAAGATAGATATGAGAAAATTATGGCTTATTTAGGTAATAGTTTTGAAGCACTGACTTGTAAATTACTCATGTTTTAAAGAAAGACAGTGAAATGCAATTTCATGCTCCATATCTGCATTTTCCAATTTAGGGGAAAAAAATTCTAGATTAAACACTGTACTAATGATTCATCTAAATTTGATGGGCTAGATATGCTTTTTGCTATCACTGAAAAAGATATTTTATGTGTTTAAACTATCATGGTACTTATTTAGTTGTGGAACCTTCTTTTACAGCTATTTCATGAACGTAGTCTCCACTGAAAGATAATACACCTTCAGAAAATAGTTTTACAGTGACTGATCCTGGTCCTGTGTTGTGAACAGCTACTGCTTCTGTTTGCTATCTGTTTGGACAAACTTTCTGGCCATATAGGTTTTTTGCTTGTTTTTCATTTGGTGTTGCGCTGCTTTTCTATTATCGTGATATTCTACTCCTAATATAAAATGTTGAGAGAGAGGAGTCAGTTATGTTGGGAGACTGTCTGAAGTCTGATGTTCTGTATGACATTATTTAATTCCAGTAGTAGCTATTCCTTCCTGGTGTTTTATAGCTGGGAGTGACCTATTAACATTCGAGGAGAATAAAAATCACATTACTTTACACATCTCTTTAAATCGGCTCATCTTAACCATTGTTAACTGTTGTTGTTTTAATTTACTGCTAAAAGGCATGCATCTTCTTAAGCTTTCCTTGTATTTTTGTGACTTCAGGACAAAACTGGAAAACATTTCTGTGGAACAGGATGAAATCCTGACCGACCTGATATTTTTTTTTTTATTCCTTAAGCCTGTTTTTTCTATGGAAAAAGATAAAAACTAGCAATACAAAGGTCCATCTCTTTCATGTAGTTTTGAATAACAATATGGATTTTTTTGCAGTGTAACTGATATTCTCTCCAAGTACCTTAGTCATGACAGTGTGTTTTGGTGATCATCTCTTTATATTTAAAACACTTAATTTTTGTGTTCCCATCAATATTGAAATATTTTTGTGCAACAGATTTTTTTTTTAAGATGTTCTAGGATTGTGGTTTGTGCAATGTTTGTGAACATTTTTCTCTAGTACAAGAAGTAATTTGGTTAATAATGTTGCATAAAACCGAAATTTTTAATTTGTGTGCAAACTGTTTGCATGGAAATATCACTTAGTTTTCTGTATTAAACTCTGTAAAATCATCTTTCTCTTGCCACCGTGACTTGGACTTCATCTTGGTAAGTTATCAGTGCTAGTGTGTTGATCTCTAGTTTAAAGAAATTGGCAATATATTCTATTAAGTGACAGATACTTATTTGCTTTGTCTTTTGTTTGCTTGAAGGTTTTGATAACAACGGTGCCCTTGTAGGACCCAGAAGTACAAGGCACAGCAATCCTGAGGAGCATGCCACTTACTATTTCAACACCTTCTCTAAGGAGATGTTAGTCCAGGTAGCTATACAATACTTTACTGTGGCATATATCTTTATAAATAGATCCTAATCAAGGTTGCTTTCTCTTTAGATTTTGACTTGCCTTTGCAATGTGACCATGTAATCTGTGTTTTTGTGGTATTGTGTCCTGCTCTTCTAACACCTTTCCAGTGAAAAAACGAAGGCGTGGAATAATGTGTTTCTTTAGAATAACAGTGTGAACAGGACAAATATTAGATTTGTCTTTCTCCTTTTCCACAATGAATGAAGCACACATGGAAGATATTTGATTATAAGCCCAGCACGCTGGAGCCTGTTCTTTCATGAAATGGAGCTGGAGAATTCTCTTCTACTTTGGTAGATAGGGAAACTCCTGTGTGTCTTGGGAATCAAAACCAGATTATCAGATGGTGCTCAGAAAGTCTAAAAAAGAAGTATCTTTCTCCCCTCTAGCAAAGGGAACATCTTTTCTGCCTTTTTGGCAGTCAGGAATAGTTGAGAAAATTGGCAGTATAACAGTTTTACCCTTTGCTTTGCTAAGTGAGCTGAGTTCATTGGCCCGAAGAACTGTGCTTCTTTTCTCACAGAAAGTATACAGTTGTCTTTCAAGATGATGTTGAGTCTAATCTTGAAATTGGGAAGATATTTTGTCATTAAAGCAAATTGATAAAGTCAGGAATTTTCTGATAGTCAGAATTGCAGTGCTTTGTATGGGAACCAGAGTGGGGATTCCCATAGTAGTAGCTGACATGTGAATATTTGGCTCATCCCAACCAAAGCTGATATCCAGCACAGAGCTAGCACTTCCCATTTTATCTGATGACAGTGATATGCGCTGTTCTACTGATGAGGAAGAGACCCCAGAAACTCCAGAATTCCAGTGCAGCAAGGACCTCACTGGCACGCTCTCACCCTTCTGCCTCCCGTGGCAGATGATTCAGAAATTATACAAGCGGAGAGGGGAGGCCTGAATGAGTTACAGTTTTGTCTGGACCTTCTATAAAAAATGTGGTGAGATTTTAGCAACATTTAGGCATTTGTTAATAGGTTATAGTCTTTTTAAATCTGTCCATCTTTCTGGCTTAATCAGTGTCATTAAAGCTTTTCTGTCTGAAAAGACTATGGACGTTAGAATCTGTGACTTGCTATACATAATACAAATTGCTTATGCCTTCTAAAGCCATTTGCTGTTTTTTGAAAGACTTCAAAAGCATTGCTCCTTTCTGCCTTCTTCCCTAGCAGTCTCTTTGTGTTTTGTTTTGTTCAGTCCACCCCCATCTTATTCACTGATAGAGTATAATTCTGACCTTCTAAAGGCATATTCAAGGACAGAAGATTTTTCTTTCTGGATACTGGCTCATAATACTTGGTTTATAGCAGATAGCAGAGTCAAACCAGTTTTCATGCCGCTATTCTGCCCTATCTCTCTCTTTTCTATTCTTTGTTCTCCTTTTTTAGAAACTGTAAAAGAAACCAACTAGCTTTAGCTCTGACAGCAAAGCCAGCGGCAAAGAGAAAACTAAGCAAAATCTGTTACTGTTTCATTGGGCCCTTTTTAATTCTGCGTCTTGTTCCCCAAACTGCTTTGCTCAGTTTTCCCATTTGTTTTGAAGTTGTCATTGCTATTCAATCAAAAAAGCTTTCTGTTACATAGGTGAGTATATTTTAGAAGGGCAGATTATTATTTATTCAGCCCTTAATATCTATATGCCTTACCTTCTCAAATAGTTTCTTTATTACCTCTCATGTCTTCTCTCTTATTCTTATAAAATATCGAGTTGGTATTGTTTATAGTATTTTATTTTGATTTTAAATATATACCAGTTATCAAATTCTATTCCACAGAAATATTCTCATAGGCAAAGTTGAGAGAAAACTTCAGCTTGGAGAGAGTGAGCTGCAGTGAGATGCAATAATGCTGTCCACTGAGAATTTTCCCTTTATGTGCAGCTTTTATTAATTTATTTTTTTAAATATTTTCTGGTTTTTCTAGTTTGTTTGTTTGGGTTTTTTTTCCTGAAACAATTTTACTCTTTGCAGGCAATGGTTGGAATATTACAAGTTAATGGGCAGGGAGAAGAAAGCACGTTAATGCAAGACTTAAAGCCTTTTCGAATTCTTATCAGTTTGCTGGATAAGCCCGAACTAGGTAATTTTCATGTTATCTCTAATCTTGTTTTATGTGGTTTTACTGTGAGAATATTTCTCTCTTGTTGATCAAATTGAAAAAGCTATATTCTTAGTACTGGCAGGTTAGGATTTCTTAGGTCTTCTAAGCTATTTGTTTTGTGTTTAATGTATTTGTTAGATTTACCTTTTACCAAATGCCATTTCTTCTACCTTCTACATAGGAAACAGTAAGTTAAAGTCATAGAGAGAACTGAATGCATGTTGGAAAAAATGAAGGTTGGATCTTTTCCATTTCTTTCATCGAACAGTGATTTTCACTATTTTAAAACCTCAGCTGTTGCTTTTGGGAATAATCTGTTCTTTCTTCGAATATACACACAGAGATGGTAGATATTAAACCAAAAACAGTTAATTTTTTTTTTCAGGAGAATTTATCCGGAGGAAGCAAGTATTTTTTTGGTCATATAGGTAGTGGGGGTTTTAATTTCTTTTTGTTCTTTCTTTTTAATTTTCCTTTCTCCTGTTTAGTGTTTAAATGCCCTCTTTAGCAAATGAGTGCAGAGGACTGTGGGATAAAAGTATTTACAACACTTAAGTGTTGGATATCTTGCCTTTTTCTTTGGAATATAATTTTGGAGATGACTGAAAAAAATCTAAATAATTTTTGAAATCTGTCCTTAGATTTGGGGATGGTATAATAAAAGCATAAAAATACAATTAGAGACCACAGCTTGAAAGGAAGTGGTCAAGACAGGCTGCAAAGAACAAAATATCTGTCAAAAATTTGCCATCTCCCTTGTAATTTCTGGCAATCAGAAATTAAGATTTCATGAAGAAGCAGAGCTGTGAGGATTCTTGCAGCAAACTGAGATGGAAGAAGCTCATAGGATTGTCACTTAACACAGTGAGCACACTCTTACCAATGGCAGCTCAGCGAGGCTGGGAAAAAGCATGAAAAAGCAAAGGACGTTTCAAGAAGGGTTACTTCATTAACTCCTTTCAAAATAAGTTGGAGTTTTTTATTTCAGACTTGAGATTTAGCTCAAATCTGAAGGAGGAGCTATTTCATAGAATCATAGAATGGTTTGGCTTGGAAGGGACCTTAAAAATCATCTAGTTCCAAGGCCCTGACAGGGGCAGAGACACGTTCCACTAGACCAGGTTGCTCGAAGTCCCATCCAACCTGGCCTTGAATACTTCCAGGGACAGGACATCCACAACTTCTGGGGACAGCCTCATTAGCCTCTGGGTAAAGAATTTCTTCCTAACACATGATTTAAATATCTCCTCTTTTAATTTCAATCTGTTCCCCCTTGTCCTATCACTACCTGCCTGTATAAAAATTCTCTCTCCTTCTCTTTTTTTATAAGTCCCCTTAAAGTACTAAAAGGCCATAGTGTGGTTTCCCTGGAGCCTTCTCTTCTCCAGCCTGAACTACCCCAACTCTCTCAGCCTGTCTGCATAGGAGATGTGCTCCACCCCACTGATCATTTTTGTGGCTTTTCTTTGGACTTGCTCCAGCACATCCATCACCTTCTTATGCTGGAACTCCCAGAACTGGATGCAGTGCTCCAGGTGGGGACTCTCAAGGGCAGAGTAAAAGGGAAGAATCACCTCCCTCAACCTGGTGGCCATTCTTCTTTTGGTGCAGCCCAGGATATGGTTGGCTTTTTGGGCTATAGCTGCACACTTTGAAAAATACTCCAGAAAGTACACTGCAGACTATATCTGGAAATAAAAAAAAACCTGCTTCAAATTAAAGGAAAGGAAGATGTTCATAGTATTTTTTGTTATATTTGTATTTAAATATTTGAGTATATTGTCCGAATGATAACAGCATGAGCTGGCTTATGGGTGAGTATTTGAAAGTGTTTCATTGAAAGCTACCTTTGATAAGGAATTCATATAGTCATATTTACATGTTACTGAGCTGATGATCCCTCCAAGAGGGTGTGTTGGCTTCAACATGGGCTGTGCTGCTGTGACTGCACAGCTTTTGAACTAGGTGTGTTTGTATCCATCTGTCATTGTATGCACATTGTATGGTGAAAGAACCCCGCTTGTGCTTTGTGCACCTCCTAGGCATTGCAATTGTTTGAGTTATTTCTGGAATGCAGAAGAAAAAAACCAAGCCTTCTGACATTGAGGTAGTTTATGAGATTGGACCAGAAGAAATTTTATGGTTTCAATGACCAAAGCTGATTTGGATAGCTTTCAGTTGTGGACTGGTGGCAGTGCTGTAATGCAAGAGTGTGACTACTGGTGTTTGTCCGTAGGCCCTGCCATCCTAGAAGATGTATTGATTGAAGTGTTTCGAACATTGTATACACAGTGCAAAGCAGAGCTGGAGCTTCAGACAGAACCATCTTTCAACAAAGATCACACACAGCTAAGCAGGTGAATAATGAAGAGAATATATTTTATATTAAATAATATATCTTTTTGTGCTGAAATCATGACTGTGAAGGCTGTGGGGCTATAACCCATTTTCTTCACAATACAGGATGTATTGACATTAATGGCAACTTCTGTGTTCAGTGCAAGGTGTGAAGGGCTGTGACATTATTATTTTATCTCTTTTTAATTTTTAGCATATGATTTTTTCTTTTTCCATGACTACAATGCTTGTTTGATTAGTTGTGGTATTTTTACATCTGTGTTCCTCATAAAAAAATCCAAAAAACAACAAACACAGACTGATGAACACTCTGGTAGAGTAAAAATGAAGAGTGCTACAAGACAGCCAGAGTGGGATATAAAGGGTTTCAAGATTTGAATTGAATATCTTAAAAGATGGAGAGAAGATGGAAGTTCAAAGCTGGGTGGGAGAAACAATTGTAGGAACAATCATTGGAAAACAGATCTATTAAAAATGTGGTTAAAAGACAAATACTAACAAAAGAATAGAGAAGAAACCTAGCAACTGTGAAAAGACATTGATGTGAGCCACCTGCCAATATACTGATCCCTAGGGCAACAACCACTGTAGGCATGAGGGGAGGATAATTTGTCAGTGTTAACTGGCAGTGGGTAAACTCACAGTGATGTTATATATATATGTGTGTATGTGTGTGTGTGTGTAGTTATATAACTTGGAAATGAAGTGTAAAAATATAAAACGTTCTTATTTTCTTTCAGCAAGCTGAGAGAAAACAAGAAAACAGCAGAATTGATTAAAACTGCCAATCTTCTTTTCAATTCCTTTGAGCCTTATTATATGTGGGATTACATTGCTCGTTGGTTTGAAGAATGTTGTAGGTAGGTAATAATATTTAATCCCTGTATGTGTAAAGTTGAAGTTAACCTTTCTTAACTTTTTTCTTCATAGAAGTTAGTCTCATGAGCCTGTCAGTCTTTTTTCACTTCTTTAGTCTTTTTTAACATCCTTTTAACTTAGATCTTTTGGCTAATTTCCAAAGTGTGGTTGGAGGTTTCAGCAGTGTGAGTTCTCACAACCTCAGTGTCTGTGTAAAATAAAGAGATAGAATTAGCCTCTCTACTGAAGGGGACACTCCAGAGTGATCTCAAACTAGTTTGTTTTGTTCTGTCTGTCCAGAATGGGATTACTCCTTGGGTAAAACATAGTAAAACATAGCAAAACATAGTAAAAAAACATAGTAAAAAAAGGAGAACTGAAAATATTAATGGGAAGAAGGGGGATGAAGGGACCACAGGAGCACAAGGGTTCTTGCTATGGCAAGGGATAGATGATGTAGGGATTTCAAATGAAATTTGTAGAAAAGTTTTATTTCATTACTTAATAATATATTAAGATATTTTGACACAAATCTGCCTATGAACCAACAGTGTACTGTCCTAAGTAAAGAAAACAGTGTCTTGGGCTGCATTATGAGAAGCCTGGACAGCAGGTGAAAGGAAATTATTTTTCCTTTCACTTAGTGTTTCTAAGATCACATGTGGAATATCATGTCTAGCTTTGGGCACCCTACCTGAGGAGAAGTGTTGAGAAACTGAAGAGACTCTAGTAGAGAACTACTAAGATGGTCAGTCATAGGACACTGCACGGAAGGTTGAGGTAGGTGAGCTTGGTTTAGCCTGGCAAAGAGGGAAATTGAATTGCAGCCTATGACTTCCTGAAGGGCACTTCCAAATTGATACAGCCATACCTTTGGCAACAGCTGATGGAAAACAAGGGACAGGAACAAGTGGTGCCTCAAGAGTTGAGCTTGGACGTTCAGAAATGCTTTGCTAAGAACATAGTGCAGCAGTAGAAGAGGTGGAACAGTGGAAGCCAGGAAGGCTGTGGAGCTTCCTTGTGAGATTTGCAGAACTCTGCTAGACAAAACTGTGGATGAATTTATCTAGCATTTTTAGCAGTCCTGCTCAGAGTGAGAGGCTGAACTAGATGAAATTACTTCCAAAATGTCTGTGACTTGATTTTTGTGTTGGACTGAATTACTAAAGTAAACAAAGTCTTCTACAGCCAGCTAAGAAGCAGGTGAGTATTTCTCTACATATAAATCGTGTTACCATAAACATGGATACCAGATTCTCTTACTAAAAAGTGAAATCTAGAGAATGTTTTTGGTTTGTTTTTTTCTTTTTTTCCTACCTGAGTTGCTGTACTATGTAAGTTATTGTCTTCTAGGCTCAATCTTCTGTAGCCAGAACTTCCTTATTTTACAAATGAAGCTTGTTTTACACTGAAAGGCTGGATGCTGCTCTTTCTTAAAGAATGCCACAGGGCAAAATAAGTTACTTAACAGCAAAATGAGAGATTGCTTATTGGTTTGTATGGATTATCCCCAATATATACAGCTTTGTATTAAGTTACAGAAATATGGTCAATGTAAGGGGAAGGGAAAAGTATTGTGAAAGCCTATTTGAATTTTTCAGGAGGACGTTACATGCCAGACTTCAAACTGGGCCTGGAGGTGATAGTGAGCAATCTGAGTTACCTCTGACAAATTTCTGCTTGTTAGTGGATTTTTTGTTGGATATTGTTTCTTTGGTAAGAATTGCTTTATTCATTGCTAATACTGGGATTCCGTATATTTATAGTCAACAGAAATACCGTATGTGCTATATTACTTGCTTTTCCTAAAAATATGTGGCCGTAAATTGGTGGACACCATGGAAAGAAGTTTTTGTTTCATTGTATGATTTTTGATAGACTGGTTGGACAGAACTGAAGTGGTTTTTATGATGCTTATACCTGAAAATTTTAGTCTGTCCTCATTTTTTTTCTCTATATTCATTACAAGTATAGTCTTTTGTAGTTTAATATGGTAGTTTAAATGTGCAGCTTTCTTTTAAGGATCTTTTAAATGCCATGATAAGATGTATCTTCTTTTTCTGTTGTCATTTCTTAATGTGGTAAAGACTGTTGGAACTTTTTTCTGTTGCTATCTTTCCTCAATTCTTTGCTTTCTCATTTTAAAGCCTACTAGAAGTATGAGAGTGCTGTGTCAGGTACGGCAATCAGCCTGTTTTTCCTTAAGTTCTTAATAACTCTATCTTTCATTCTTACACTTTACTCTTAAGGTTATTAAAATAATTGTAGCATTCTTTAGCCTTACTGATACGTTTTGTAGTGCATTTTTTGTGTAATGAACAATATGCAATAGTTTGAAAAAGAGCTAAATATGTTACTATTTGTTACCCAGTTTTAAAGTTAATTTTCTAAATATTTTTAGTAAAGCATGCATTTCTTATTCTTGGATATTAAGATGTTATTTTTCCTTATTCTGTGTTCCCTATGTTTAGAACACAGTTAAGCAAATGATAGGTATCTCAGGGTGGAATTTGGTGTTAAAATAATGAGCTTTTTGCTATTACTTTGTTAGGAGACTTATATTGAAATACAGACAGAACACTTGCCTCAGCTGTTGCTCAGGATGATTTCTGCATTGACAAGCCATCTTAATACTTTGCACTTGTCTGAGCTTACTGATTCTCTCAGACTCTGCTCGAAGATCCTTAGTAAGGTTCAGCCTCCACTGCTGTCTGCTGGTACGGATGGTATCCTGCAGCTTCCTAGTGGACACAGCAGCTCCATCAAAGAATGGGAAAATAAAAAGGTAACCAATTAAGTTTTGCAGCACTTGGGAAAAATTGTGTGGAAAGGAAAAGCAGACTTTCTGAGTCTGTGCTGAACTACCTACAGTTCTTTGATTAGCTTTTAGTTTAATATACAACAATACATTAGAAACTTGGGTCATCAAAAGAGATTATAATTGTGGTACAATATCTTGATTCTTGAGGAATTTTATCCAGATTTACTATTATACATGTATACATCACTTCAGAATCAGGGCCTGAGAATGAACTAATCAACTAAAGTTCCTAATGCACTTCAAGGGTATGATCAAGTCATACTTGATCATACTTATTTTACTGCCATCACTTACCTACCATCACTTATTTTACTGCCACTGTTAAGCCTTAGAATCATTTAATCAAGAAATAAAAGAAACAAACCAGCCAGCAACTCTTTTAACATTATTTTGTTTGGTCTACACAACCATGGTTTTGTGAGGTATGTTAAGTGACATGCCCTGAAATCCTTGTTTTCCAGCTGAAGAAAGTAGGGAAACATCATAGAATAAATTAGGTTGGAAGTGACAGTTGCAGAGCGCGGTTTAAAGTAGGGCTGATTTCAAAGTTAAATTTTACTTTAAAGCTATGTCATGTCACTCAGGATCATATCCATCTTAGTTTTGAATATCTCCAAGGATGAAGTTACCACAACTTCTCTGTACAGCTTGTTTGTTTGCACTGTGTTATTTAATCAGACTTTCCATTTTTGCAGCTCATGTTGGTTGCCTCTTGCTCTTTTGCTGTGGATTTCTGAGCCCACCTCTATATTTTCAGCTACCTAATGGGAACTCACAGACGGCAATAAAGACACCTTCACCCCCTCCAGAACTTTTAGCATTCTTTTAAACTGAATAGATCTAACTCTCTGAGCTTTCCTTCTATGTCAGGAGGTTCTGTGGGTGGCCTTCCACTGGACTCAGTGCATCAGTATTTGGTTTGTACTACTGAGCACAAACTCAGACACAGCATTCTGGTTGTGGTCTTAAACTTGCTGAGCTGAGGGGACTGATTGCTCCACTTGACTTGCTGACTGTACTTTTGCTGGTACTGTCCTTTATGTGGTTGGCCTTTTTCACCAAAAGGGTCTGCTGCTTTCTCGTGTTCACCTTGTCCATTAGGACTCCATCATCCTTTATTGAGGATCTTATCCTGATTCTTTCTAGCTAGTTGATACCTTCTTGGTTTTGTTCTTTTGGTTTTTTGGAGGGCTTTTTTTGTTGGTTTGTTTTGGTGGTTTTTATAATAGACCCTGTTTTAATTGAATGATGTTGCCCTTTGAACCTTCAATGGGCTTTTGCTTTCAGTTATAACTGGCTCATATGTGGCCATGGTTTATGTTAAGAGAGAGAGTG
Source organism: Sclerurus mexicanus (assembly GCA_013396755.1). Lineage (NCBI taxonomy): Eukaryota > Metazoa > Chordata > Aves > Passeriformes > Furnariidae > Sclerurus > Sclerurus mexicanus. The sequence goes on along the minus strand of VWZF01002706.1, from coordinate 1,579,514 downwards.
AAATGAATTGCTATGTTTCTAATGGCTTTTCCATTGTATTTTATAAAACAGGGTCACCATTTAGGTCTTTCCAAGCTTTTTAGTATATAGCTTTCACTGTTTTCTGTGATACTATCTCAAATCAAATTTTTGTTTTTACTCCATCTCTAGAAAAGCAAGACATAATTCACCATATATAATGATGTCACTGCTTTTATTTATTTATGGAAAAAGTTATTCATATTTTTACAGTATGCTCAAATTCTGTATTTAGGATGTCTAGTGGTTAGGATGTCAGACAGCAAGACAATTATTGTGCCTGTTAGATCTCAGGCAACCTCTGCCGTCTCCCCTAAGATGGGAGGATCAGAAGTGTGAGAACACCTGCATTTGCTCTCACGAAGTCATGCATTTTTGTTTCAGTTGTTTCCCTACCAGGAAGCAGAGACTCTGCTACCAGTTATCAAGAAGACTATAGAGAGTTAGAGCAGTCCAGAAAGCCACTGTGGGTTCTTTTTGAGTAAAAATCATTCATCAGATTTTGCATATTCTGAACTGATGGGGTATTAAGGCACACAGTGAGTCATGAAGAACTGTCGTTTCTGGAACAATCCTTCTTTTTCATTTCTAAGGAGATAATATATTTTCTTTCTAGATGCAAATGATTAGTAGTTTTAAATGAAAAGCTTATATCTTTTTTCCTAATTATAGCACTGTATTTGAACAAAAAAACCCCAACTTCCAAATCTGGAGATTAGTATATAAAAAGAAAGATGCTGTTTAGGTAAAGTTGTACCATATAATATACCTATAAATTAAGATTCCATACACAATTAATAGAGCATTTCTTAAGTCAAAGAGCATACATTTTACTGATAAATTGAGCTGGCTTTATTAGTATAAATGTAGAAATGGGAAAAAATGTTTCTTAGGTTATGGAAGATTTTATTCTTCATTTATAGTTCCACAGTTCACTTTTTTAAGATGTTTTGACAACTTCTAGTTGTTATGTTAAATGATGCTGATTCTGCCTTTCAAATGAGACAAAACCTTGATAGTTGTGGTTCTTCTATCATTAATGTATTTAGAAAGCCATTAGGTAAAAATAATTTAATATTTAACGTGATTATTTACTTGTGCAATGAGAACTTCAAAAACATGATCTGAGAAGTGTATACTTTTCCCTACTCTCTGAAGTCTTCCCATTCTTCTTGGCTGATATCTCCTTTTTGTCTCCTTTGCCTGCAGGCATTTTTTACTCCTTTTTACTGCAACATTAACAGATTAATGGATAAACATCTTGTCTATTTTTGTAAACGTGCTAAAACCTTTTGCTAGCTGAAGTGACCCATAAGCAATATAGTTCAATGTCGTGCTTCCTGCTGGAAGTGAAGAGTTTTCTTTGATGTATGAATATTTTGGTTTATGATGCTGTACAAATTAATAATACCTGTGCCTAGGCATATCAGCATTCTTTCATAATAAAGTAGACATTATTATGATATGAAGAAAATGTTAAAAGCAATGATATTTAAAATATTTTACTTGATAAACAATTTTTTTTATTGCTAGCTTACTGAAGCACAAACATCATTTTGCATAAAATGTGTTTATATGAATAGATTTAATACTGTGGAATGAAATTGTTGCTTTCCAATGAAGGTGCGAATAAGTATTTTCTCAGTAAGACTGCAGTAACCTATTTTGAACAGTCATTAAACTTTTGTTTCACTCAGGTGCCATCAGTTTCACTTGAAAATCCTAATGACGTGTTTGAAGATGGTGAAAATCCTCCAAGCAGTCGATCATCAGAAAGTGGATTCACTGAGTTTGTGCAATACCAGGCAGATACAACTGATGACATTGACAGAGCATTGAATGAAAGTCACAGTGCACCTGGCATTCCTATTATTGGTAGCACATCCTCAGAGACTGAGACAGCATCCACTGTGGGATCTGAGGAGACCATTGTACAGCCTCCCTCCATAATGACACAGGGGACAGCAACTCGTACTGGGAAAACGATCCAAAAGACTGCAATGCAGTGCTGTTTGGAGTACGTCCAACAATTTTTAACCAGATTTATCAACCTCTATATCATTCAGAGTAGTTCCTTGTCTCAGCCCTTAGGGGCACAGCTTCCAGTAGACCCCACCAGAGTGCAAGGACAGAGCACAAAATGGGACAGAGAATCACAAGATGATGCTAAGGTGAAGAAAAACAAGAAAACACCACCAAAAGAATACCTTCCTGCCTTTATTGCTGCTTGCCAGCTGTATCTTGAATGTTCAAGCTTTCCCATTTACATTGCTGAAGGAAACCGTACTTCAGAATTACATCCTGGGAAGCCTGAAGTTGGTAAGCTGCACTCTTATTAGTTCTTTTCTCTTAAAATATTAATTTTTTTTATTTTTTTTTTAAATTTAGAGTAATGCTATTCCTGCTTTGTGTGTGTTGCTGTTCCTCTCAGAAATATAAGAGAAATATAAGTTTTCTGCTGTATTGACTCATTTGCTTTTTGGAAACTAAATTATTTTCTCATAGATTTTTAAGAACATTGCTGGCATGGCATTTGATACTAATCAATATCAGGGTGACAAATAGAAATTATGCAGACTGAAGCCTTAGAGTAGAATCTAGATTGTCAGATGTACTTCTTTATTGTAGACATCCACAATGTTTTCTTTGTAATATTTTTGTAATGGCCACAACTCATATCAAGTATGTTTTTAGCTTCATTTTAGCAATTTTCGGTTGATGTGCACATTGATCACTTTGGCAATACATGGAAATTGTAAGCCACTGTCCAATAAAAATCATACCAGGTAAAAAAAATGAACTGAACTAAGTCTACTTTGTTCCTATTAAAGGAACGGTTCTTGCAAAAAAAATCTTCTAACTATAGTTGCATTAAGGAACAAAAATGGTGAGTTTTGTGAAGTGTGGAGGTATTCACAGATAGGTGAAGCTGTTCACATATCGCGGTGTGATAGACAGTTGTGGATTACTGTAAAATGTGATGTTCTAGATGGACAATACTTTTTACAGTCTGTCGTCTTCAATTTACAGTTCCACATTTTGTTCTACTTCTGGTCTGCAGGTTAAGAATTGCTCCTTAAAATAGTGTCATGGTGGATATGCTTGGAGAATCTAAGAAATAGTTACAATAATTTTAGCTACTGTCACAGGTCACCTTCTGTGATTTTATTTCTTTCTAGGAAACTTCATGGTTGCAGCTTTTTGTTTCTTATCCACTATTTTCAAGATCTATTAAAGGCTTAAGTGGTGGGCAGTGCTTGGAGATGAATAGTTTTTTTGGCTTTTGGAAACAAGCATGTTAATTTAATGTGTCTGCTGCTTCTGTTTCTGTGGTGTTTAAGGTGTGTTGTATATGTCTTCATTATACAGCCAGGAACAGAGCATATATTTGACTTTGTAGCATCCAGACATGTCCAATATTTATGCCAATTGAAGGCAACTTGGTTATAGCTGGTTATTAATTAAGGATATTACAGTGCTAGAGATCTGCCTAAAGAGATCTTACCTTTTGTAAAAGATCTGTCACAGGATGTGACCTTGAAAATGTGAAATTTGTATTTATTTATTTTTCCCAAACGCTAGTAGCCTACAAATAAGTGTTGTGTCCAAAGGCTAAGAATATTTTAAAAGTCAGCTGTTTGTATACATTTTTGTGCACAAAGCACTTTTGATTATCACTGCTTTGTGCATTGTAGAGTAAAAGGCCTGTAGAGCTTGAGTGGTACGTGCCTCATATTAAGGCAGGGATTCTAGGAATCCTTTTCACTTTTTGTTAAATGGCTTGGATTTGTGGTTCTTGTTCATCATCTGAACCTTCCTATTTGTGATGTCTTATTTACCGTCTATTAAACAGTGCAAGTTTGAGGAATAAGCATAAATTGTAGGTGGGTAAAATCAATAGGGAGGATTTTGTTTCAAATAAACATCTGTTGTACAGAATGGCAGGGCAGATGGGAATAGGGCTACATAGCTGTCCAGAAGTCCTACTTCTTGTAACAGGGAGTTCCAGTGGAACAGAGAATGGAAGGCAGTTATCATAATTCTCACACCACTGTAACTATCGACGTGGGTGTTTTTATACTGTTTTTTATAGTGGTTTTTATTCAAAAGTTCCTAAATTCGGAACATGTTTTTGATGGGTTGCACTACTGATGTGACCCAATTGCTCTTAATCACCCTTGAGAGTCAGCAGTCTGTTTATTTGAAGGAGCCTAATTAATCTCATATTGATAGAACATAATTGTGCTTAAATTTTGCTGTGTGCTTAATTTCTCAGCTATCTTTAATTGAACAAATTAAAAAGGGAACTAAGTGGAGCTGAGAATGATGGTTATATCTGTAAACTCTAGAACACTATATGGAATTCTTAGGTATATTTAGACTCCAGTTTACATTTCAAAATTACTTGCTGTGGATATAAATTAGAAATTGCATTGTTCTTAATTTAATTCTAAATAGGTGCTGTATTTGTGCCTATTAAATAGTATTTCTTCACTTGAGTCTGATTCTAGAAACATTTGCCTTCTTAGGAACATGATCAAATAGAGTCCTTTTGAAGTTTTAAGAGAAGTTACTTTGGTATCTCTAGAATAAAAGGGTGCAATATTTACTTGGAGAGTTGACTGTGAACTTCAGAGAAAGACACTTCCACTATCATGCCAGAGTATGTAATTAAGTGAGGGGACAGTAAGAAAGGGAAAAAAAACACCAACTACAGTGAAAACAGAGTGTGGTCTCATAGGATCAAGTTTCTGCACCCTAAACATCAATTTTCACAGAAAATTTTGAAGTATTGGCAGGAAAATATCTTTTTGTGTGTGTGTGTCAGTTTAAACTTAGCTTACAAATAGAATTATTTACATATATATGTATATTATAATAGATAAGATAATATAAAAATACCTAGGACAATATCATATATCTCTATAAAATATACTAAAGAATTATTTCTGACTATGAGCTACAGTGTTAAAATCTGATTGCTGGTTAAGAATTTTGAGAAGGAGAAACGTGAATGAAAGAACGTTTAGACTGCTAAAAGTTCAGTTTTGCCTAAAGCTTGAAACCATCTGGATGCATTTCTATAGAATTTATTTTTCTCTTTCTTGTTCAAATTTTTTTATTCATTTTTGGTTACTAAATGTTTGAAGTGATGTAGTATTGCATTCTTAATTTGATTACTTTCAAGATACATGAGGAATTCTCTTTCTCTTGCATACATTTTCCTAAACCTACACAATGGGCAGATTAAATTATGAAATGTAAAGGACAATTGTGCATATGGTTATGGGATAAAAGAGAAAAAATCCATAATATTTAAAATTGTTAAATGAACATATGATCTGTGATTTTTATTTCAGACTGTGAACAAGTACAGCCTCCGCTGTGGCTACAGACTTTAATGAATGCTTGCAAGCAAGCAAGTGATTTCAGTGTTCAGGGGGTTACTATTTCCCTTGTGATGGACTTGGTTGGATTGACTCAATCTGTTGCTCTTGTCACTGGAGAAAATCTGAACAGTGTGGAGACTGCTCAGCCTCTCAGTCCTAACCAGGGAAGAGTGGCTGTTGTCATCAGACCTCCTCTTACCCAAGGCAATCTGAGATACATGGCTGAAAAGACAGATTTCTTCAAGGTAAGATGCAGTATCTCATTGCTGTCTCTTAAGACTTCTTCTCCTGTCTGGTGAAGATAACAGTCTTGTTCCCTTTACCATCCTTGGTACGGTAAACCAAATTTTCTTACTGAACGTTTTGATTTCAGCTGTAACCTGTGTTACAATCTAAATGAAAATCTCTTACTAACCACTGGAGTGAAAATCCTTGTTTAAATGAATATTTTAAATATATAAACAAACCCTGATTGAATAGCAGCATTTATCAGTAATGGTAGGAAGCTGAGACTGCATAATGTAAGACTCTGGTAAACACCAATCCTGGCATTTTTGTAAATCTGTAAGAAATAATTTACAGAAGATAATTAGTGGGGTATATTATGCAGTTAATTATATTTTGATGAAAATTTATTTCTGGACATGGCTGAGAGTTCTGACTCTTAACAGGAGTTTTTTTGTGTCGTAAGTAATTGCATTGTTTCAAGCAGTTCTGCTCATACAAAAGGAACCATTTAACAGATTGCCTCTTGGTCACAGAGTGTCATCAGATGTCGCGTCTCCCATCACTGCATAGAGCTCAACATAGTCTAGAGCAATACAAGGCATGATAATCATTCACTTGTGTCTCATGCAACTTTTCTTTTCGTGTACAAAGCATATAGCTTTAACTCTTTGGGACCAGTTGGGTGATGGAACTCCTCAGCATCATCAGAAGAGTGTGGAGCTCTTCTACCAGCTGCACAACCTCGTTCCTTCTTCCAGTATTTGTGAAGATGTTATTAGTCAACAACTGACCCACAGAGACAAGGCAAGTTGTTCATATATTTACTAAAAGATGAGTTAAGTGTATGACTAGAGAAATATATGTATAAAAAGGACTTTTCCCCTCAGAGGAGGGCATAAATAGCTTTAATATTGAAAAAATGTCACCTTACATAGTTTCTAACATTATTTTAGGTCTGTGATGAGCCTCTAGTTTGTAGGAGTTCTTGTCATGACAGGTACTTTATTTTTTTTCTCTCGCCTAGAAATTTATTTCACATAGGGACTGTCAATTTGACATTCAAGTTGAAGCCTCTGTAGTGCTGTAAATGTTAAGTCTATGAACTCTTTTCACAGCCCCAGCAGAATGAATGGTAAGGAATGACTTGCTTACACACTCCAGCAACACAAGTTTGTGTGACTGCAGAAGCAGTTACCTTTTGGCCTTTTTACCAGAGTTACCGGGTCAACAAAAGTGAATGTGAGCCACTCTGTCAGTTGCTGCAGTTCACAGCTTGCCATATTGTTAAAATTGATGATGATGATTTTTAGTTTCACTTATTAGGTGGGTCTGTGAACTGCTGTGACTGTGGATGTGGTGCTCGCTCATTTCTGCCAGCCTTCCTGTGTAAACACTAATTTCTTACATCTTCCCAGCATGGATTGCAAAGGCTCACACGGAGTAATCTGTGTGTGTTTGAGAATTGGTATTTTCACTCTATTCAGCAGATGTTAATGAATTGTTTTGTGTAACTGTATGTATTTTGCAGCAGCGTTGTGACTTATTTTCCTGTGAGAAGCATGTTTTTCTAAATACAAGTGATGTTTGCTTTACTTTCTAGGTCAAGATGGGGAGAATTCTAAATTGCTCACAGAGACCTATTGCTGGCTATTACTGGTTTTAAGATTAGAAAAATATGCATAGCCAAAGAAGTTAATTTTAATAATTTCATTATATCTTTTAAGCTGCTCTATGACTCTTTCTTTTTACAGTTCTTATCAGATGTTGTTACATTCTGATAGATCTAACCTATGATTTGATCCACAGAAAGTAAGAATGGAAGCTCATGCCAAGTTTGCAGTTCTGTGGCATCTCACCAGAGACCTTCATATTAACAAGTCGTCTTCCTTTGGCCGCACCTTTGACAGGTTGGTGATTGCAAGCACGATTCAGTTGAAATAATTTTGCTTCAAAAACTTTACCTACATTGTACTGGCAACATAGGGTGTTTAGAAATCGGAGAACTACAGTGTAACTCTGCAAGCAAGGAAATAGGAAAAGAAATTAATTTGTTAGACAAAATTGTTTTCACAATAATCATTATGCAAGCCGTAAGTTTTTCTGGAAGCTATAAGGAGTGGGAAAGGTTTGGTTGCATGATTCATGGACTATCACTGTGGTGTGTATTGAACTTAGTAGCTGAGTTCTCGCTGTGTTTTGATGAAAACAAAAGCAGGAGGGACAAGTTAACCTAGAAGTGAATTATATGAAATGAAAGTAACAGTAAAACTAAGAAGACTTAATAAAAAAATTGCAAACAAGTGCTAAAATATGAAAGTTCTTTTGCTTAATCTGTTGTGTGTGTTTTGTGTAAGACATCATTTGTGGCAAGCAGCAGAGGATTTCTGTTTTGTGTTCTGATATCAGACTACCTCTTAGAACTGAATGATCTGGACTCTGAACTAGTTTTGTGTTCCTTAGCTAGCACAAGTGTTGTGGAAAAGTCTTTATTTGTATTTCCTATTGCATACTTAACTGTAGGAAGTGGAGTAAAAAGGCTGTTACATCTTTGGCTTGATACTGTCACTCATTGCATAAGTGGTGATAAATTCTGTGCATACAGCTAAGAGTTTATGAACATGTACTACTAGAGGATGTAAAACAGTAGGTAAGATTCAGAGGCCAATCTATATATTCTTTTTCCCCAAGTCTGGAAAGAATTCTAAAGGGTAAAACTACTAAAATAAGAAAATAATCACAGCAGGAACTGATGAATTATCAAGTATATTTCTCCTCTCTGCTCTTGAAGACAAGGTCTTTGAATAAGTTTTCTTTTTCATGTATCCTTGTGAACTGTTTTTTAAAGTTGTGTATCTTTTAGTGGCACTAGCACTCAGAAGGCAACAAAAGCTTGTTATGCTAGCATCTCTACTCATACTTGAACTGACTGTACAACTGCTACTATTAGACCAACTGTCTTAACTGACTTACTAGCTCTTCCTGGCCATTTCTTCATTAGACTAGACTGAAATATAAAGCTTCAGGTTGCCAAGTTTGGATTCCAAGAAAATATTGTTTATATGGAGAAGACACTGGCTTATGTACTAATGTTAACATTTGTCATATATCAGGTTAAAATGGGATTACTCTGTGAGGAGTGTAGAATTTCTACTAGATTTATTTTTCTTTCTGTTCTAGGTCTTTGTTCATTATGCTGGACAGCCTCAATAGCTTGGATGGTTCTACATGGTCAGTGGGACAAGCCTGGTTAAATCAAGTTCTTCAAAGACATGATATTGCAAGGGTTCTTGAACCTTTGCTTCTACTGCTTCTCCACCCAAAAACTCAGCGAGTTTCTGTTCAGCGAGTACAGGCTGAATGTTACTGGACTAAATCTCCCACTCACCGTGAAGAAGAAAATGAAAAGCAGTTCATGCAGAAGTTTAGCTGTGCTGATGGTATGTACGCAAGAAGATTGTAGGAAGTTCCTTGATTAATTTCTCTGCCTTTTGTTTACATGCAACATTAAAGACACATAAATTTTGGAGGGTAACTCAGTGCTGGAATAGCTACTACTTATATGTGCATTTGTGTGGATTTTTTCTAGTTCGAGTGTCCCAGATATCACTGAGGTTTTCTTATTTTCAAATTAAGATGATATGCAAGTATTACAATGCAGCACATTTTCTTGTGTCTTACCAAGCCTTGGTAGAACTTAAGAATATGGCTTAAAGCTTAACCAATAAATTAAATACTTTTATGAGATATGACCATTAACTTGGTGCTGGCTGAAAGCATACCAATAGGGTTTAAAGGTGTTTGCACGTTGCACCATACTACTAATTCTTTTTTTATGAAAACAAAAACATAATATTTCATGGTAGTATTTGTTGTTTCGCTGAGGTGTGCTGCTAAAATAATCTTGGTTTTTTTAATGTGATGTGTTGTTTGCATATTAAGATTTTCTTTTCTGCTGTGAAATGAAGAGACACTATTTACCATGTCGTTATAATCTGAAGTATCAATAATAGTTTAAAATCTGAATTTTAATTCTAAATCCTTATTTTGAAGAACAAATCTTACGTGTATACCTTTTTTTGTGTCCTTTAAGCATTTTCCCATGTGCCTGTAAGCCAAGGACAACTTATTATACCTAAAGAAGGCAATGAAAAACAACTTGCTATGGAGGAAATGGAGAACTTCAGCCTGACTGTCAACCCTCTGAGTGACAGACTTTCCTTGTTAAGTACCAGCAGTGAGACCATACCAATGGTTGTGTCTGATTTTGACCTTCCTGACCATCAAGTTGAAATACTGCAGAGTTCTGACTCAGGCTGCTCTCAGTCGTCTACTGGAGACAACATCAGTTATGAAGTGGAAACAGAAAGCCTGAGTGCTCAAGATAGCTCTCAGACTCTGAAAGAAGACTCACCTGATGAAATTGTGCAACAAGTGGTTACAGATCTTATATGCAAAGTTGTAAGGGGTCTTGGAGAAGAGGTTGAACTAGCTAAAGATAGTATACACTCTGAGGATACTTCATGTAAATTCAGTCCTTTGGATAACCCTGTAGAGGTGACAAAAAATGATGATCAAAATATTGAAAGTAGTCAGAGTAGTTTGCTTAGTAATGACAGCTCACAGTTGCTGTCAGCCTCAACTGAGACTGGGCTTGAGAGCTTAGGGGATGAAATTTCAAGAAATAACTCTTCACCTTGCATTGCAGAAAGCCAGCAGTCCTTCTCTGATCTCACTCTTTCTTCCGCTGAATCAAAGTCCAGAAAGCGAAGCCACAGTAGTATTCAGTTCAGCTTTAAAGGAAAGCTGCCAGAGAAAATGTCAGAAAAAGAAACAATTGTTAAAGAGGCTGGTAAGCAACCAGGTGCAAAACCTAAGGTGAAAATAGCCAAAAAGAAAGATGAAGACAAGAAGAAAGCACAAACAGAAAAGCTTAAGCAAACAAATGTCTTCTTTAGTGAGGGTCTTGATTTAGAAAATTGGTACAGTTGTGGAGAAGGAGAAATTTCAGAAATAGAAAGTGATGTGGGGTCCCCAGGAATGCGAAAATCTCCTAACTTCAATATCCATCCGCTGTATCAACATGTTCTGCTTTATCTCCAGCTCTATGACTCTTCAAGGACATTGTATGCTTTTTCTGCAATTAAAGCAATTCTGAAAACGAATCCTTCAGCTTTTGTAAATGCCATCGCCACTACCAGTGTCAACAATGCATACACTCCTCAGCTTTCATTGCTTCAGAATCTTCTAGCCAGGCATCGGATATCTGTTATGGGCAAGGATTTCTACAGTCATATCCCAGTTGATTCTAACCATAACTTTCGGAGCTCTATGTACATAGAAATTCTTATCTCCCTGTGTTTATACTACATGCGGAGCCACTATCCAACTCATGTGAAAGTCACCTCCCAAGATCTAATAGGAAACCGCAACATGCAAATGATGAGTATAGAAATTCTGACACTTCTCTTTGCTGAGTTGGCAAAAGTGATAGAAAGCTCTGCCAAGGGCTTTCCTAGTTTCATTTCAGACATGTTGTCCAAGTGCAAAGTTCAGAAAGTGATCCTGCATTGTCTGCTGTCTTCTATCTTCAGTGCACAGAAATGGCACAGTGAAAAGACAGCTGGGAAAAACATAGTGGCTGTAGAAGAAGGTTTCTCTGAAGACAGCCTCATAAATTTTTCTGAAGATGAATTTGACAATGGCAGTACTCTGCAGTCACAGCTTTTGAAAGTACTTCAGCGCCTGATTGTGCTGGAACACAGAGTAATGACCGTGCCTGAAGAAAACGAAACAGGGTTTGACTTTGTCATAACGGATTTGGAGCACATCAGTCCCCAGCAGCCGATGACTTCTCTTCAGTATTTACATTCCCAGCCAATAACCTGCCAAGGCATGTTTCTCTGTGCAGTGATACGAGCTTTACACCAGCATTGTGCCTGTAAAATGCATCCCCAGTGGATTGGCCTTATCACTTCTACATTGCCTTACATGGGGAAAGTTCTTCAAAGGGTTGTTGTCTCGGTGACTCTTCAGCTCTGCAGGAACTTGGATAATTTAATTCAGCAGTATAAATATGAAACAGGATTATCTGATAATAGGTATGTGTATGTAGAGTTCTTTAACCTTTTGTAGTACATATGACTGGGTGGAATTACTGTATCATCAGAATAACCCATTTAAAAAAAATTAATCTCTTCTTTCAGGCCTCTCTGGATGGCATCAGTCACTCCCCCAGATATGGTTCTTACTTTACTAGAAGGGATCACAACAATAATTCATTACTGCCTCCTGGATCCGTCTACGCAGTATCATCAGGTAAACTTTCTTGGTGTCTGAGAGATTCCTGTGCAGTACATATCAAATTAAGTACTGTGATTATGTTGGCAGATACAAAGATCTGAGCGGGGAAAATACCAAATATATTGGTTTAGCCATAAGTGTGGGTTTTATTGATAATATGCGCATCTCAAGCAGAAGAACAATTTTCTATGAATTATACTTTTTAAGATTTGTTTGCTTGTATTGCCTTTTTTTTTTAATTTTGTTGTTACCCTAAAATAACTAAAGCATGAATTCCTTAACTTTCAGACATCTAAATTTCCACTTTTTAAAGCTGCTGTTATTTTGTGGAACTTCCCCAGACTGATGCTTATCCTATTACTTTCTGTCCGGACTGTGTTCTTCTTGCAATTTGTCAAAACGTTATCATTCTGCTCCTTCTGTATATTCACAATTCGTCTTTTAAGTCAAGCGATATTTTTAGATCTGATATTCTGAGCATAGTCTCAGTTAAGAACTTGGCCCAGATTCTGTAAGAGGCTTTTGCCCTTTTCTCTCTGTAGTCTTGTTTTTGTGTCTTTTTTCCCCGTTCTTATAACCCTTTGCCTTCCATTCTAAGTGACTGAAAAAGTGGGTTTTGTTCATGTAAGTAAATAATTTTGCCTAGAGTATTTGTTACACTTAAAATTCTGAAGTAATTGTTTTGCAAAGGAATACACAGATGATACAAAATTGATTGCTGATGAGGCCTCATGTGTTCAGAATACATTTGATACTGCACAACCGAGTCAAAAGATTCTTTAACTGTCATTTTAATAGAATCAAAATCTGTATGTGCTATGAGAGTTACTGAAAAACTGTTTTGAAAAAGTGTTAGGGTTGAAAACTCCTGTGTCAGTTAAGTCTCAGTTTACACTTTTAATTATGTCGTTTGTGTAGATATTTAATGCTCCTCTTCTCTCCCCTGAAAATCCATTAGCTTTTGGTAAATGTAGATCAGAAGCACTTGATTGAAGCACGCAATGGGATACTATCTATCTTGCACATGATCATGTCTTCTGTGACTTTGCTGTGGAGCATCCTGCATCTTGCGGATTCTTCGGAGAAAACTACTGCTGCTGCTGCTGCATCTGTTACCACTATTAATCTTGGGTCAACAAAGGTCAGAATATCAGGGATAATATCATTTGTGTTGTTCATTCATACCTCTGTCAAAAGAATTTCAATTCCATCTCCCTAACTCTAAATTTGTTTTAATACCTTTGCCCTCATCTACTCACTGACCTCACAAACAAAGGTTTTATAAATGTGTATTGAATCTGCTTTTAAACTCAAGTGTAAAGGATCAAGACAATAATGTCTCACCTCTTTGTTTCCTGAAAAGAAAATGAAATCCATCCTAAAAAGATTTAAGCCACCCTTTTACCCCTCAAAAGATCTGCAGTAGTAATGCAAAATCTTAACCAAAGAGAACTCTCCTCTTAAAACATCTAGTACTATATAAGTACACTTGTGAACTAGTTCCATTATTCATTCAATTCCCATACAATGATATCACCGCACGGGGAAATGTAGCAGATAGTGAGCAAGTGATCATATAGAAGAGAACCTGAGAAGGAGTCAAATAAGACTATACTGAGAATGCTGCCTCACCTTCTTACCAGTTCAAACATTTTAGATTTCATATTATTAAATAGGAAAGCATTTAATTTGAAATGATTTAAAATAAGGTTTCCTCAGTTCATTTGAATACTCTCAGATACTGTTCGTGGTGATGCTGTTACATCCTTTTCAACCTTTGTCATGCAGGTTGAAGGAATAAGACTCGATGTCTTTGTACAGGCAGCATCCATGGTCATATTTGTGCTACCTATACTGTTTTCTACCCATTGAAAGGACAGGGATAAACTTCTTCATGGTATATAATATTATGTGTCTTCTTTGAAAAAAAGATAAACTTTTGTACTCTAGTTAGTAAATCAAATTTTCTATACATCCCAGCTTTCCTTTAATTTACCCAAATGTGTATTATTCAAAAGATTATTCAACATGTCCTGTCTATGAAAAAGTCCAGTTTGAATAAGACTGCTTATCTAAAGGAATATGTGTTCTGCTTTCACATTTCAGAATTTGAGGCAACAGATTCTGGAACTTTTGGGTCCAATTTCAATGAATCATGGAGTTCACTTCATGGCTGCCATTGCCTTTGTATGGAATGAAAGGAGGCAAAACAAAAATGCTTCTAGGACAAAGGTATGTGTTATACAGTGGTCATTTCAAACAATGGTAATAGCTTTCACTGATTTAGAAGCAGGGAGAAAAAAATCAGACATTCCAGTGGCAAAAATAAAATGAAATATGGACAATATTTATATTTCTAATTAGCAACTGTACTGTCAAGGAGCTACTATTTTAGAACGGGATAGTCTTCCTGAATTCTTCAGGAGAAGAGTAAGTGGTGCCAAGTCTCTGGATGAAGTGTTAGTTCCTATCATTTCAATTCCGTGCCTTAATTTTGACATAGCCATTGTCTGTGATGATAATCTGTGACATACATTTGATTCTTTCAGGTTATACCTACAGCAGGTGAAGAACAACTTCTCCTGGTCGAGCTGGTTCGCTCCATCAGTGTTATGAGAACAGAGACTGTTATACAAACAGTGAAAGAAGTTTTGAAGCAGCCTCCAGCCATAGCAAAAGACAAGGTATGAAAGCTGTAGAGATGCTATTGATTTGCTTAAGGTCCTCTTAATAAAGCTTAGAACACTAATGATAGGAGTACTTCACACAAAGCTGAGCTGCAAGAACTTTTGGAGAGAAGTTATACCTCCTCAAGTCATTGCTATTTACTGAACAACTTCAGAATCCTGTTTACTGCAAGATTGTAATAAACACAGTACAAAACACTGGACAAGACTTTCTTTTATGGGGATAGGCTGCTTATATTAGAGAAACATTAGGTGCATGCCCTAGCATCAGGTTGATTTTATTTCAGATGGGAAAGAGAAGTGGGGAAAAGAGGAAATTAAAAAAAATGGAGAAGATTGACTTTATAGAAAGACATCTAAAGGGACATTTGTAATATTCTAATGAATTAAGCTGTATGTTCAGACACTCAGACATTACAGCATTTTGCCCTGGAAAAAAAAAAAAAAGTCACTTCTTCCTGATGACACAGGTTTCATATTTTTTTCCAGAAACATCTTTCACTGGAAGTCTGCATGTTGCAGTTTTTCTATGCCTATACTCAAAGGTAAGAAAAGAAGTTAAATTTTATTTCTTCCATCAAGAAGCAGATGTAAAATTTGAATATTTTACATTTTTTTGTAATCTCTAGAAGGAGAAATAGCCTGTGTAATATAAATAGTAAAGAAAGAATGGTTTTTAACTGTAGGTGACATAAAAAAGGCAATTTATTTTGTGAGTTCCCTAGTTCTGTATCACCTTTCTTCCCCCAGCTAAAAATCCTGCAGGTAATCTGCCCCCTGCCGAAGGAAAGCTGATCTTAGTTGGGCTGTGACTCATTGGTACCACTTCAACCTTGGAATGAAAAGCCTGAATTTTGAGTACACTGCTCTTCTGCCTTCCTCTGTTTCTTAATGACTTGATGTAACCACTTAGCATTAGATGAAAAACTGAAGAATCTGTAAGAGTGTTGATTCATAATATCTGACAGGAGAATTGTGAGGTAGAAAGCAAATGGGGGAATACCTGAGGGAGACGATGCTGTTTTCATTGACATTGCTGCTGTCTCTCTTAGGATTCCAGTGACCAGCTTAGTAGACAGCTGGGCAGCACTGCTGCTTCTGTTAAAAGATTCCATCCAGGTTGGTCTTCCTGCTCCAGGACAATTTCTCATACTTGGGTAAGTGCTGTTGACATTTGCAGTTTCCAAATAAGCTCAAATGTAAGTGTGTTTTCAAATCTCTCTCACTTACTTTTGACTGGCAGCATTATTGCATGACTTCTGTTCTCTTGAGGAATGGTTACACAAATTAAACTTTATATTATAATATTATATAAACCATGACCTTACCTTACTGATTATTTTAGTGATTCAGACTCTTTAAGGAGCAGGCATAAGTTTCTGATTTTTCTTACAATGACTGTTTTCTAGGTATATGAAAATTTTAGCCCACTAGAATGGGCTGCATTCTCAACATGGAAACAGTTTGTGGAGTGTTAGAAATAAAATTTTGAATGTGATTTTCTGTATCAAGCTTCAGGGACCATTTTCTCAAGTATTTTGAATTTATCTTCCTGAGTAAACTGTCTCTAAAGAGACTTTCATACATAGTCATGTAAAACATGTTCTTGGTAAACTCCTATGATACATCAAAATTAACTTAAGGAACGTGAAAGGGTGTTTTCTCAAATATTGATAAATAGAAATCACTGAAGGTTTAGTAAAAAAGTAGTATTATGCAAATAATTGTCTTCAGATTAGTCCTAACTCCTAAAATTACCAGATAATATATTATGAGAAGAAAATCCATATTTACTTGTATATTTTTTTCAGTGTTCTTAATGAGTTCATCATGAAAAACCCAAGTCTGGAGAACAAGAAAGATCAAAGAGATCTCCAGGTAAGAAATTTGTCTGTGTCTTTTGAAAATACTGAACAATAAATAACAGAATCATAGAACGGCTGGGATTGGAAAGGACCTTAAAGATCATCTACATCCCAGCACAGGAAGGATATCGACCTCTTGCAGCAAGTCCAGAGGAGGGCCACCAGGATGATTAGAAGGATGGAGCACCTCTCTTTTGAGGAAAGGCTGAGGGAATTGGATTTGTTCAGCCTGGCAAAAAGAAGGCTTTGGGACCTAATTGTAGCCTTCGAGTACCTGAAGAGAGCCTATAAGAAAGATGGAGTGGGAATTTTACAAGAGCATCTAGTGACAGGACAAGGGGGAATGGCTACAAACTGAGAGAGAGTACGTTTTGAATGGATACTGGGGAAAAAAATTCTGTGGTGTGAGGGTGGTGATGCACTGGAACAGGTTACTGAGAGAAGTGGATCCCCTGTCCCTGGAAGTGTTTATGGCCAGGTTGGACAGAGCTCTGAGCAGCCTGGTCTAGAGAAATGTGTCCATGTTCATGGCAGGGGGATTGGAACTATAGGCTCGAATGTACTTGAATTATTTGATATCAGTTCTGTAGCCTGAAATAATTCTTTAGTATCTTCCCCTTTTATTTACAATCTATTGAAAAAGTTCTCATCTTCTGTGAAGTTATCAATCACTGGTAATATAGAACAGAAGAGATTTGAAGGCAATTCTGTATTTGGTTATATTATTTTCTACTTATCTAGAGAACAAATTAAGCCCTTCTGCACAAAGTTCTTAAAATGCTTGGGGTTTTTTCCTACCAGGATGTAACACACAAGATAGTCGATGCCATTGGGGCAATTGCTGGTTCTTCCTTGGAACAGACTACTTGGCTAAGACGAAACTTAGAGGTCAAGCCTTCACCCAAGATTATGGTTGATGGAAACAACTTAGAATCAGATGTTGAAGGTAATTTCATTTTCATCTTTTTTTAAAGCAAAACATTGATTATCAGGCCAAAATTAACACAGAAGACAGCTTTGCTATTCTAGAAATGCTTCAGTATTGATCCAGCATTAGTATGTTGCACAGTGTATCTGGCAAAAGTTTGTGCGTCTGCAAAGTATATGTTTTTAAAATGCACTGTAAGGTAAATAATTGCTTAAGAATACTAATTTTGGACTTTTTTATCTTCATTTAGATATGTTGTCTCCAGCAATGGAAACTTCAAATATAACTCCATCTGTTTATAGTGTCCATGCATTGACCTTACTTTCTGAGGTAAATGTCTCCTTGGATGTAATGATAAACTTCTATATTGTGAAAAACTTTGGACCAAAAACTAGGGATAGATTTCACGGGAAACACTGATGTGAATGGATTCTGGGTCCTGTCATGTAAAAATCTATAAAATTTTGTTACTAACCCAGCTATAAAGGTTTATTGAGGTGGATTAAGCACAAGGCATGACCTTTGAGATGTGTAGTATAGGAAGCTTTTTTGATGGCAAACTTTGTGTGTTAAATCTTATTTAAGTGGTATATCTTATTTACTGTTGATAATCACAGTCAGTCTTTGAATTTTTTCTTTGTTTGTAGTTTATTCTGTAGAAGGCTTTGACCAGGATCTTATGCTTCTGTGCTTTTACCTTAATTTTTTTAAAAAATGATAGGATCTTTATTTTCTGGACTTTGTATGGTATCTGAAATTTGATCACTTCTATCATAAACTTGAATGCTTAGTCAAGAATATAATACAAAAAATGCTGATTAGTAGATAAAAAGCAATTTAAGAGTACATGATAACATATCATCTTCCTCTCCTTTTATAGGTTTTGGCTCATCTCCTGGATATGGTTTTCTACAGTGATGAAAAAGAGAGAGTTATTCCGCTGCTTGTAAACATCATGCACTATGTTGTGCCCTACCTTCGTAATCACAGGTATCTTTACAGTTTATTGAATTGATGTAGATCTCTACAGCCTGTTGAAATTTGGATGGTGACACTTAAGTTGAAACAAGCATGATAAGGATTAGATGCCTATCAGACCTTCCATAAAACAACAATTCAAAATTGGTTTATGTTGACTTATTTTTGTTTAGTGCTCACAATGCATCCAGCTATCGAGCCTGTGTCCAGTTATTAAGCAGTCTTAGTGGGTATCAGTATACCAGGAGAGCATGGAAAAAGGAAGCATTTGACCTCTTTATGGATTCCAGTTTCTTCCAGATGGATGCTTCGTGTGTTAACCAGTAAGACTCTTTTTCCTGCTTATGTCAATAGCCCTTAAAAATCTTAAAAATATGCTGCTAACATGTGGACCAAAATTTCCCAACAGGTATCTGTTGAGAGAGAGATGTTCTAAGCTTTAGATTACCACATGAAATGTGAAACTTGCTTGCGTAAGATACATTTCTATACACAAATGTATTTTAAAAATAATAATCTTAAAATTGAGAAAAGTACATTTTCTGTGAGGAAAAAGTGGTTAACATTTTCTAAAATCGTAGAATGGTTTGCATTGGAAGAGACCTTAAAGGACATCTAGTTCCAACCTCCCTGCCATAGGCCGGGACACTTTCCGGTTGCCCAGGTTGCTCAGAGCCCCATCCAGCCTGGCCTTGAATACTTCCACGGATGGGGCAGCCACAGCTTCTCTGAGCAACCTGTTCCAGTGCTTCACCACTCTCATAGTGAAGAATTTCATCCTAACATCTAATCTGAATCTGCCTTCTCAGTTCAGAGATGTTCCCCCTTGTTCCTATCACTCTGTCCCTGTAAAAAGTCCCTCTCCACCTTTCTTGTAAGCCCCCTTTAGGCACTGACAGGTGCTCTGAGGTCTTCCTGGAGACTTCTCTTCTCCAGGCTGAACAACCTCAACTCTCCCAGCCTGGCCTTCACAGGAGAGGTGCTTTAGCCCACTGATCATCTTTGTTATCCTCCTATGACCCACTCAAACAGGTTCATGTCCTTCTTATGTCAGAGGCCCCAGAGCTGGATGCAGTACTCTAGATGGATTCTCACCAGAACAGAGTAGAGGGGCAGAATCTCCTCTATTGACCCACTGGTCACGCTTCTTTTGATGCAGCCCAGGATGTGATTGGCCTTCTGGGCTGTGAGTGCACATTCCCAGCTCAAATGCAGTTTTTCATCCACCAACACCCCAGCTCCTCCTCAGGACTGCTCTGAATCCATTTTCTGCCCAGCCTGTACTTTTGCTTGGAATTGTTCTGTCCCTTGTGCAGGACCTTGCACTTGACCTTGTTGAACTTCATGAATTTCACATGGGCCCACCTCTCGAGCCTGTCCTGGACCCTCTGGATGGCATCTCTTATTTTCTTTGGCAAGGGGGTTCAAGAAATACAGTTTCAGATCAAATTGCACCAAGCAATTGGTACCTACAAGGCAGAGAGCTTGAGTTGGAAGTTGTAGCTCACTGAATCAAAAGAGCCGGAAAAGCTCCATAAATATTCCTGAAAATTCTTGCTTTTTTCTTGCATTTCTGATTTGTGTACAATCTTCCTCTTTTAGTTGGAGAGCTATTATGGATAATTTGATGACACATGACAAAACCACATTCAGAGATTTGATGAGTAAGTATTTATTGATGTAGCAGTGATTTTCCTCCAATATAAATGGGAAAAATTATCTTCAAGAAAACATTTGTTCAACATTTATTCCAATTTATTTGATTTATTCAATGTGTTTCATGTTTTCTTGAAATACTTGCTTCTCTAGATCCATTAATATGATCACTTGAAGTGAGAGAATTTGAGACTGCCCTGTCACACAGTGAATTTTGCCTGTATTGAAAAGTTGATTAAGCAGGGTGGGTGGGAGTGGCTTTTTGTTTGTTTGGGTTTTGTTTGGGAGGGGTTTTTTTGTTGGTTGGTTTGGTTTTTGGTTTTTCTTAAAGATCTGACACTAATTCTACTTAAGAAAACATTGATTCTGCACTTTTGAAACTTCTGATCATCTATATATGCAAATTTTGTTTTAAAAAATGGCTAAACTCCCTCCCAAGAGCCCCTAAACCCAGCCTTGTGTATACTTACAAATTTTCTTTCAACATATATTTTAAATCACTGTGGTTAAAAGTAGAAATTGCAGAACGTGCATCTTCTTAACATCTGCTTCTGAATTCCATTAATGCAAAGAAAATAAGAATTATTTGTACCTTTAAGTGAAAGAAAAGGGGAAATTTTCAAGTTCCTCTCTGCACTTTTGCCTCTTCTCTTTCAGCACGAGTGGCTGTGGCTCAGAGCAGTTCACTGAACCTGTTTGCTAATCGGGATGTGGAGCTGGAGCAGCGCGCTATGCTCCTGAAGAGACTCGCCTTCGCCATTTTTAGTAGTGAGATAGACCAATACCAGAAATACCTTCCAGACATACAAGGTCAGTAAAAATGGATCATTTAGTGGATTCCTGGGCTCTGCTGTTTACTGTGGGATGTTTGTATGGTTGAGTAACAGCTGGTAAATTTGTCCCCTGGAATATCAGTGTGTGGTACTGTGTCCATGTTTCTGCAGATTTTGATTAAAATGTTTTCAGCCTTAAATGACTACAAAACTATGCAGACTTGTGATTACCAGTTGACTTTTATCCAGATTATTTCACTGATCTGTCATTTTAGACCTATATCGATATCCTTGGATACTTGCATCATACATTTTGACATGAACATCTGAGGTATAAACAGTTAAGGATAAATAGAAAAGCTGACCTTGAAGTTTTCAGCTTTTGATTTCTCATGCTGCTTTTTCTGCTATTCTGTTTATCTGTCCTAGTTATCACTGAAGTTTATCTCTTACAGTGACCATTTAGGTAAAATGATTGGCAATGGGAACTGCTTGGGTTCATTTTAAGATGATGCAAATAGCTACCGCAGCATCTTCTAGATATATCCTCTTTTTGTGCCATCAAGGTGGACATTTAAATCTCTTCTTTCATGTGGAAAATTAATTGCATCATCTTTCTTGTTTCTTTTGTTCCAGGATTTTTTTTTTCAAGTAGTTTGGGTTTTTTTGTTGGGTGTTTGTGGTTTTGTTTTTTTTTAATTCCCAGTCCAGTCAGTAGCTGAGATTACTATGTTCATGGTATCAGGTGGTTTTACTAGTCTGAACTGCAACATGCATATATGTTGGTTTGACTGAAAAATTTCTTTATGTATCTGCCTCTGTATATGCTGAATGCTTAGAGGTGATTGTAATTAAATAAGACCGTATTGTCCCTGTGTAATTTCCCATGTACTGTGATGGGGCAGCCTTTTAATAGTAATAACAATAATAATCCAAGCTGTTCCAGCTGTTGTTGTATTGTTTGGAATCTGTTAACTCCTCTTGTTATAATGGGTGAAACTCTCCCTAAGATGAGCAAAGCAGATGCATTATTGCATTTACGTGGAGAACTTAACCAAAATAGGCAACTGCACTGTTTTGAGGGTTCTCTCTTTTGTTCTATGCTTGGTGAAAGTGATTATTTTTTTATATTGGCAGAATAAAACTGATAAAGTACTGAAACAGTAGCATGGCAGATACTTACAAAATAGTTAAAATTGAGAGTAAATGAGGGAAGGAGAAAATGCTTATTGGAATATTCTGAACTGAGGAATCTTTTTTGGCTTTTTGTTTCAGAAAGGCTGGTAGAAAGTCTCCGGTTGCCACAGGTGCCCACCCTTCATTCCCAAGTGTTCCTGTTTTTCAGAGTATTGCTTTTAAGAATGTCTCCACAGCACCTTACCTCACTTTGGCCAACCATGATCACTGAACTGGTGAGTTGCAGTTGGCACTCATTATTTGGAAGGCTGTACATATCTGAGACACAGCCTCACTCTTCCTCAATATTTTAAGAAACTCTCTTCTAGAGATTAAGCATGGGACTGTACAGTGGACACAAATTGAAAGCTGACTTATTTTCATAGTCCTGATGTCTGCTTTTGTAACCAAATTGAACATCTGTTGGCTTACACTATTTGTACTGTTCAGCTGTCTCCTGAGTTAGATTTGCATTTGCCCTTATTTGTTCCCTGCTGATTCCTACTTCAGTTTCTGCTTACGTGTCCTCTCCACCATTCCCACTCCTGCTCTTCTTTCTTAATGTTCCTGTTTCTACTTTCCTGGTCACTCAGCCTTTTTCCTCCAGCATTGGGGATGGGAACTCATGTAAAGGAGTCGGAATCCATGTTGTATCGGCAGTTCATGGTAATTCAGATCAGGCTAAATTTTTTTACTAGATTTATACAAGGCTTGACTCAGATTTCTTATTTCCCTTGTTTTACTTTGCATAACAAAACAGTAAAAACATCTGTTTTCAGAGCTGCTACCTCTGAAGTCTCCAGTGTTGGTTGTTTGGTATCCTCTTTTGGGTTTCAGCTTTGGCAGTGGGAATGGAGGAGAGTAGTTCGTGCGTCCTGTGATCCATTTAGCCTGTCATCCAAGCCTGTTCTAAAGGGACTGGATAACACAGATAGCAAATCAGAATCATTGCTGTGATGATTCTTTTTTTCAGTCTGCAGGTGCCTAATGTAGTCCTTAGATCCAAGCAATAGAAGAAGAAAAGCTATATAAAATATTTTAAAGATCAATTGCATTGTTTTAGCAATAGATGCATTTAATTTTAAGCCTGTCAATAATATAGGTACTAGAAAACCCATTCTACTCAGTGTGTCCTCTGATTTCTGTTCTGTCCCCTTACCTTTACACAAGTTACCAGAGTCTTGGAACTACTTTCAGTCAACAGGACTGTCTTGCTTCTGGGAATTAACATCTGAGCTTGACTGCTCCATTAAATGATTCTTCATTCTCATTTCCTTTAGGTCTTGCTCTCTTTCTAAGCAGTGGAGGGGATTAACCTTTGAGAGCTTTCATGGTCATAAAAGAGACAGTTTCTTATGGCCCTCATGCTACTCAGGCTATACATAAGGGATGAAAGAGCTTTAGGGTGCCAGTGTCCACTCATAGTTCAGGGGGCTATTTCATTATCCAGAAACAGAAATAAAGCTCCAAACAGCTTGTCTAAAACTTATTACTCAGGCCTCCCTGTAGTGTTTTCCTGAGTCATAGTGCATTAAAATATGGTGTTAAAATGTAGCATTTGATTTTCAGGTGCAAGTGTTTTTACTGATGGAACAGGAGCTCACTGCTGATGAAGACATTTCCAGGTAAACTTAACGAACGTCCTACTTGTTTAACTTAGGACAGTCCCTTTGGCATGCTGATGGAGGGTTGAGTCATTCTTTAGAATAATTAGGCTTAGAAAGAGTTGTTGAGCTCAAATGAGAAGGACAAGTAAAGGGTAGTTCAGTCTGACTGCAGTACCAGAGACATACTGTTCAGGACAAAACCAAAGAAGTCCCACTGTCAGATTGTTCATTAGTCACTAAGATAAATTATGCAATACAAATGTATGAGTTCTTACAGTGTTTTCCTGGATATAATGACTCTGCTGCTGCAATTAAATTATTCATGACTCGACTTTATACCTTTTCTGTATCATACACTGATTCTAAATAAGACTCATGCTCTTTTTTTTGTCTAAAAGGTGTAGTTTCTTCTCATATTAGAAAGACATAAAAGTGAGATAGATACTTTTTCTTGTTTCATTGTCCATTTTTATCCCATCTACCTTCAGCACAGTGTGATCCAATTTCAGTCAATGCTAGCAGCAGTGGCAGATTTCTCAAATGAGCCAGAATTATTTGCCCAAATCCTGTTCACATTTTTCCTAGAGTCTCTTTGCTTATTTGGAGAATTTTTTCCTCAAATAAAGTAATATTGATATGACTGGCAAGTTTAAACTTTTTCTTAATTTGGATGTCTCATGGGAATGCAATACAGTGCAACACATTTACTATATATTAAGCTTTTGTCACATCTATATGCATATGGAACTCCACCCATAGCACAGACTCGCAGTTTTCTGGTTTGATTTATGAATTCAGGATTAAGCTGGTAAATAGAGTTGGTTGTTCATAAAGGCAAGAAAGAAAGAAAAAGTTTTCATTGTGGTATAAGGTTGTTATGACTCACCTGCCTGCTCTGATTTATTTTAGAACTTCTGGCCCATCTGTTGCTGGTCTGGAGACAACTTACACAGGTGGCAATGGTTTCTCCACATCCTACAACAGCCAGAGGTGGTTGAACCTCTATTTGTCTGCCTGTAAATTTCTGGACTTGGCCCTAGCTTTACCATCTGAAAACCTGCCTCAGTTTCAGATGTGAGTAGAAGACGCTGTCATTTAAGGTTTTGGATGTTTGTCTATGCCTCCTGATAAAATTCTAGAGTATAAAAATCTTTGTTTTCCTGTTGCCTTTTTTTGGACTTCACCTAGGGCAGCCCATAGTTTGTTCCCTCACAGTATCTGAGTGGCTTCCAGGGCAAATTATGCTGCACATCAAATGAGTTCAAGGTGGTTTTATTTAGCCTGTGACAAGAGATTCTCCACACTTGTGAGCTAATCAGTAGTAGTGATTATTCAAGTATTCTATTTCTAAATTGCTTAGTTGCATAGTACCTAAGAACTCAAAATACACCCACTCTCAGTGACTAATGCATGAGATCAGAGGACTACGTGTCATCTCAGCATGACTTGCGTAAATTACTCCTGCAGAATCTAGAAGATGTGGCAACAAACCTGCTTAAAAAGGGGACCTCATGTGTTTTTCTTGTTCAGTAGCATTCACATGTGCAAACTACTTCCTTGGTCCCCCTGCAACCCTGTTCCATTGGAAAAAAAAAAGAATGCAAAACAACTGGAATTTGCTGAAGACCCTGGAAATGAAAGGCCACCAAGGACAAAAGAAAGCATCTGTCTTTTCCTTTACACTGCACAGTGGTGACTGTGAGAGATGCTGCCCCAGCACAGCTCTGGAGACATTTGGTCACCCCTAGTCATTCCGTTATTTAGAAGATGCTCATGTGGGTGAAAAGATGCTCATGAGGGTGGAAGGACTTGCACACACTGTGTCAGGTTGTGCCCTGTAATATTTCTAAATCTAAAGCTAATGTTGAAGGTTTCTTTATTTTATTTTTGGGGATTTGGGTCATAATTTTTGTCCAGTTCTCCAAGTTGTCCTAATCCCTGTTATTAGCCAACCTCGTTTAATTTGGGTCTTTTCTGTGCGTTTCTGAAAAGACAGTAGTCATGCTGGATCATAATGTTTTTTATGGAATTCTCATGGAGTCTTGGATTGAAGTTTTAAGGACAGAAACTTTGTTTTCCATTATAATACAAGTAGCCAGTCCTTGGAGTGCAACAAGGTGCAGGTAACATAATGGTCCACTTGGTCTCGATGGCCTACGAATAGGTAAAATAAAGGAGGTTTTGTTATCAGCATGGTATATTGAGCACGTTTTGTGTGTACACATTCCAAATGTGCGGCAAAATTTCAGTAATTTGTGTTTTTATAATTCAGAACTGCTTTCCGTTCTCTTGCACACAGTGAGAATGTGAATACCACTGGTTTTAGGTTCCCTGCCTTATCTTTCTCTTGGCATCCCTAAGTAAGAAACTCTAAAGGAAAAATGCAAGGCCATGTTACCTCCTGCTTTCCAGAATGTGCCTTTCTTATTCTTCCTTCTCAAATACTAATGTTCTCCTGTGAGAGTTGATTTGTTGGGGTTTTTTTTTCCCCACTCCTTCTGTGATACTTCACTAGATTTCCTCACCGACTCATATTTTTAGATCCAGCAGAAGAGGCTGCATATTCAGTAAGGATAATGTCTGCTTGTGTTATCTCATGACAGGTATCGCTGGGCATTTATTCCAGAAGCATCAGATGATTCAGGCTTGGAAGTACGAAGACAGGGTACACATCAGAGGGAATTCAAACCCTATGTGGTACGTCTAGCAAAACTGCTGCGAAAAAAAGCAAAGGTATGTTGTTTTCTTCCAGTTTTGCTTTTCACAGGAAGGCTTCCTGTGCAGTAACTCACAGCAGTGTTTCCGTTTGGGTATTTTACTTTTGTTAAATAATGAAGAATGAAAAGGACTTTATCTGGTGTGGGCAATTCCCACTGAAGTAATCTCAAGTCAGCATCAGACACAAACCACTTGTAGATATAGAAAACAAACAAACAAACCTAAAGCCCAGTCAAAAAACAAACAACCCAAAAGCAAACAAAAGCCCCCAAACAAACCAAACCCAAAACAAAACCAAATAGAAAAACCCCACAAACCAACCAACCAAAAATTCAAACAAAAAAGACAACAGAAAACCCTCAAACCTGCTTAAAAACCCCAAACCATACTAAAAAGAAAAAAACCACTATGATTAAAAGAGAAAAGTGGATTTTCTAAGTAAAAGTAAAACAAGTAAACAAGTAACAGTGTTACTTTTGTAAAAGGCAAAATATGCTTCATTGTCTAATATATTTTAACATAAAATCACTTTTAGTCATATATGTAGATACTAGCTAAGTAACTACCTTTTGAAGTAGAAAAGCATTTTTGTTAATAATAATCACATTTAAACATTTTGAAAACTGTTACATTCCTAAACATAACAGAACCAAGAGTGCTGAAACTGTGCAGAGGCTGGGGGTGGGTTTCTTCCCTGGAGCTGCTACAATGAACAGAAGGCAGAGATCAGTAGAAACAGTTCTGGGAAAACATTGGCCACACAGTTTGTAGAGTGGGAGCAGAATTAGGGTTGTCATGTTTTTGCACGTAAAACCCCAGTCTGAGTGAGGCAGAGGCCTAATCTGCTAGTGAAGCTCATGGGAGCAGGCCAGGCTTTGTCTCGGGAAATTTCTGCTGCTGCCACAAAGTAAGACCATTGCCGTCAGATACTTTGCTGCTCGTGCTGTGAGGACAGAGCCTCCATGGGCAGGCACTTCCCTGGCAAAGGTTGCTGGGTCGGCCAGGGAAGCAGGGAGGAAGTGCAAAGCCATATGAGAGAAAGCTTTGAAGTTTTATTCTCAGCTTTCCCTCTGAATAGATGGTGCTGTCAGAGCTGTAACACTGGCAGCTTGCTGTAGCTACTGCATTT
Source organism: Sclerurus mexicanus (assembly GCA_013396755.1). NCBI lineage: Eukaryota > Metazoa > Chordata > Aves > Passeriformes > Furnariidae > Sclerurus > Sclerurus mexicanus. Next base: position 1,552,061 of record VWZF01002706.1, on the reverse strand, counting down.
ACAATCTCCAGTGAGGGTTTTCACTGAGTAAAGAATCTACTGCTAAGATACAAGTGGCTGCATAAAATTTAGGGATAACTCAGTTGTGGGAAGATTTGAACTATTCAAGCAAGGCTCACAACTATAGGGGCTAAAACAAGTATCTGAAGCATTTCTTCATTTTATCATTTTTGAACCAAGAAGATGAGACCGAATTTCTCTTCTTGCATGTATAAGGGAATAATCAGTTTTAACTGACTGCTCATCAGGCACAGCCTCTAACCCTGGTGTTTAATGTAGTGTGCTGTATCTGTTAGAAAGTTGTCACACTCCGAGTGATCTCTCTGCTTGAAATGTAAAGCACATAGGATATATCAGATATGCATGTTGCTGGTAAGTACTGTATATTGAAATAGATTTCTGAAGTCAGAACTTCCACAATATTCTTCAAGAATATAGAAAACTCCCTGGAATTTCGGGAACCCCCTAGTCACAGCAGCAGTTGCACACTAAACCATAGGTAGGCATATGATGATAAGATAAACAAGAGGTAATGAATATTGACTTCAGGCCATTTCTAGTTTATGCAGAGGAGAATACTGTTGGATATAGCTGTGGAATTTTCTTAGAAAATAACTCTGAGCAAAATGGAGTGGATCTTAATTTTCTTTTGGGGCACTCTTGACTAATGCATAGGTCCATGTAGTATGGTATTGCTCAGGCTGTGTTATCTGAGGGAAACATGCTTAAAAACGTTCTTCAGCACTGCTGGAAATAAATAGAAGAACAAACTGGCAGTGCTGTTTCTGTCTAATAGTGTCTTGGCCACACTAGCTCGAGTCTGACATTTCTGGATCATGGACTCATTGGGGTGGGTGATTTTTCTAGCACCCAATGAAGCAACTGCACGGCCTTCATGGCAAAGTATTATTTTCATATATGAAATGCAGTCTGAAAGTTCTCCTCTTTCCTTCCACAGGACAAACAGGAGGACTTTAAGACGGTGGTTTTGGAGGGAATGGAGATGGCCAAGCATCAGGTGAGGCTGGCCTTTGATGCTTGAGTTGTGAAACAAGCTCGCCATAATAACACCATCACCTCAAGGCCCTGGGCACTATTTAGTGTTCAGTAAGAACTGAGAGAGATCAGATTTGTTACAGAACAAAGTTGAGAGATGTTTGAGGTGAAAGAATCCTAAGGACCTTTCTTTTTATAGATAACTTAAAAAAAACTTACGTTGATTTCCTATATGAAATAGATAACAAAAAGCTAATGTTAGTTCTAAGAAGAATTATGATCGCAAATCATTTTAAAATTAAATTATAAAGTAATTTTTGTCAAACACTAGGTATGGAACACACAATCCCTAATTGGTCTCTGTCATGTTAACTGTTGTTTTAAGTATCTATGGAATAAGCTGTTTGCTTAGCAGATACGGCCATGAGGAAATGGCCTGGATGGGTTGTATTTCATTGCTCAGAGAGTTAGCATTTGCACATGCACCCCATTTGGCTGGGTGGTGTGTAACACCAACACTTGCCATGTACAGGAGGCAGTCCCTGCTCACCACTGGGTAATGCTAAGCACAGTATAGAACCAGTATGGAAAAGCTTTTCTTCTGTGTGAAGTTTTTAAAGGAGAAACTCTAAATACTAGTAGCTTCATTAGAAGAAGAGGCATCAACAACTCCTTCTGTGCTGGAAATTCAGTCTTCCCTTTGTTCTGGTTCGGTGTGAGCCTTTCTGGAGTCTTTTAGACCTGTAATAGTGATTTCCTGTGGCAGGGAGCCAAGCCACCAGATTAAAATATTAAATACATTCATATTAAGCTCACTGGATTTTGTGAAATGGTCATGTAGGCTTCTGAATTGCAGGAATTGCTTCATTTAAAGGGTAAAACCTGTATTTGACAACGTATCATCTCTTGAAGAAAATCTGTTTGCTCAAAGGCTGTGCAGTCAGTAATCCTTACCTTGCACTCTGCTCTCACTGCTGTTCTTTCCCCTTCATTCCCCTGCCTGTTCTGCAGGAGCTCTGCAACCTGCAGCGGTCTCAGACCCCCACCTCAGCCACAGGCACTGACAGGGCAGCAGGGCAGAGGTGCTGATCAGGGGTGGATCAGGAGGTGGTTCTCCTTGGTGGGGTCTTTGTGCTTCTTTTCTCCTTCCTCACAGAATAAAATTCAGTATTGCTGGAATTCTACTTCTTGGTAGAAGCTCCCCTGTACTAGTTTGTCAGTAACAGTACAAACAAGGTGTTTCTAGTGGTGATAGTACTTTATTGTCTAGATTTGGATATGTTTTTTGACTCAAAAAGGAAATGAGTGGAGACTACCATATAAGAACCTGGATGTTGGTGCTCGGGTATTTCAGAACACAGATATTTAAAGCAACCCTAAAAAGGGTTGCAGCAGTGTGCTGACACTGCCAGTGAGCATCTGGTATGTGACTGCTGCCTTTGCTTGTGGGGTTCCTGAAATTCTCTCCCTTGCAATTCCCCCCATGGAATAAAAGGAGCGTAACTGAGTTCTTCTGAGAACACACAATGAGTGACTGAACCATTTTCCTCTGAAGACAACTTCAGGTGTTTCTCAGAACCTCAGTGTGTGTTATTTCTGATACTAAAACAGCATTGCTTTTGCTCTTCCCAAAAACTCCAAACTGAGCCTGCTTTGGAAAGCAGCTGAAGTAGCTCACAACTTCCCCGAGCAGCCACAGTGCCAGCTCTCACCAGCTCAGGCCATTGTATTTATCCCATGGGGCGCTGCACCAGGAGCAGCTCTGCAGGGCAGCACAGCAGGGCCTGCCTTGCTTTGGGACAGCCCTGGGCTGAGGCACTGGACTCAAATTCCAACTGCAACTCTCCTGTTAGCACTAGCTGACTGACTGCCACCTGTACACTCCCAGACACCACCTCTGCAGGGCATGGTGACAAGCAGGAAGGGATCTCTTTTGGTAGCTGCACTCCAGCATATGTGTGTTTTGTTGATAGGACAAATACTTTTGGACCATAGAAAACTACTTTATTTCACATTACTCTTTTATTTTTACCTGTCTTTTTCTGGATTGTCCTATATTATTTGCCATGTCTCTGTATTTACAGAAAAACCTGGAGGAGGATGGCTCAGGGAAAACACTAAGTTGGGAACCTGGTCACTTGCTTTTAACCATCTACGCCGTTCGCAGCATTGAGCAGCTTTTGCCTTTCTTCAATGTACTCAGCCAAGTTTTTAACAGCAAAGTCACAAGCAGATGTGTTGGACACTCAGGGAGCCCTGTCCTTTACCCCAACTGTTTTCCAAGTAAGGACATAAAAATGGAGAACCTCAAGACCTTCTCCAGCAAAGCAAGACAGAAGATAGAAGAAATGGTTGAGAAGGATTTTCTTGAAGGTGTCATAAAATCATGAACCAAACTGGTACTACTCAGTCTATATGAAGTGTAACTATTTAAATGAAATACTGTATCTTTCCCAGTTGTATAGTATTCTTTTCTTACTTTGTATGTAATGAAATATTTAATGTTGTATTTAAGTTAAATATTTGTAAATAAGAGAAAAGTTCTGGATGTGGCCTGAATCAAGTTTAAATATTGGTGGCTCATATTGATTATGGTGCCTACTATTTACAGTAAATGTTTTCTTGTCTTGAGCTCTGTCTTTAAAAAAAAACTAAAAAAAAAAAAATACAAGGTGCACATTTTTTCAATTTGTTTCCAGTTTATTTTTGTCCTTTTTTATTTTAATCTATTAGAACTTGTGCTTATTTAATATTCTGAAAAATGCCATTATGTCAGGAGTTAATACAGGACTACAATGAACAATGTCAGAGGTAGACACCCTGAACTGAAGTAAGCGGAGGAGGATATTTGTGTGTTTAAAACATTGCATCCCCTTGGCCCAGCACTTTCACAGTGCTGGGCAGCAGCAAGGGCCACAGAAGGCAAACTTGTCTTTGTCCCTTCCCTCTTGTGTGATTATAAGTATTATTACTGCACCTCAGTTTCTAATTAATTTCATGAAGTATCTAATGAAGATAATATTGCAGTAATAGGTGATTATTTGCAAATGTTCTTTTTAATTTGTTTCCCCCTCGAATTAAGGTGAACTGAATCTCAAGACCAGTGACAGCCTGTGCCTTACACTGTTTGCCACAGATGATTGGGCTGCTGTGGGAAGGGGGGGACGATGTTCCTGCAGCAGGCACTGTGAGCACAGTGACAGCAGAACTCCAGTCATAAGGCCATGGCCAGTGCTCTGAGGGCGTGGGAGTTAGAGTTCAGGCACAATGTGACAGTGAAACAGGCTGGGCCAGGACAGATTTGCTTCTGGGCACAGCCATGGCCTGTCAAGAACACAGACAAATTTGGGGAAGGGAACATTCAGCAACAAGAACATCTCATTAAGAGGTAAGTTGGTACAGGAGGTAAAGAATAAGCAGAATATTATTCCGCTCAGTTCTGATCCATCATGGCTACTCCCAGGAAGGATAAGGTATATGCACACCAGCACGTGGTAAAAAAACTAATATTAAAAGATAAGTGAAACTGTGTACTTTAACTGCTATTGTACCATTCATTATATGGGCTGGGGTGGTGCTCCGGTTCCACCAGCCAGGTGGTAAACAGCCAGGCTCACTTCATGGGCGAGGGCATCTGCATTCTCCTGTGGAATGTTAGAAAACTTGGTTATGCGGCTGTCAGCATGAGGTTACAGCAAATATATGATGTTAAGGCAAGCATTTTCCTGCAAGTGCTGTGTTCCCTATATTGCTCCATCAGCCTGAGGTATCTTCTGCCACTGCCATCATGCTGGAGCACATGAAGGGAGAAGAGCAGGACCACCGCTTTTGCTGTCAACTTTAAGTTCAGATGTGGACTAACTTTACAGCAGCCAGGATTTTATTTCTAATTTGCCTTTTATGAAATCATGCAGTTAGGGACTGCTTTGTTAACTTTCGTCTTAACCCTGAGCTCTCAGAAGGCTGACTGTCTTTTCAAAATCATCTAGTGGCAAATCTGCCATTATAAACACTTGTATTTTTCTTTTAAACAGTGAGAACATGAAACATTACTTTTCTAAATAAAAGAAAATCCAAAGAGACTTTTTGTGATCACTAAGTCTTTTTTCCAAATTTAGCATTTGTTAAGTGTGATTAAATGATGAGTGTGTAAACATACTTCCTCTGTGCCCCCATGCTTAGCAGAAGATCGTTTAACACAGACAAGTTGTTTAAGCTCTGACCTGTGTGTCTGCCTCAGCGTATATTCTAACGACGTCCTCTGTTCCTGATGGACGGACAAACGCTCGTGACAATTTGTACTTCTTTACAAGGGCATCGATCTTCTCCTGTAGTCCCGGAGGTGTAACCGCACATCTTTCTGCATCCCTTGTGTCAATAACGCGCCTGTCCGCAACCTGCAGCACCAGAAACAGACAATTCCTTTGTGTCAGGGGTAAGACACCAGTTCATTGATGTGCTGTGCTGCCTGAGGAAGAGTTCAATTTGGGAGTAAATAAACGGCTACTCAAACACTCGGGATCCCTGTATCCCTGCTCAGCATGTATTAACCATGTCCTGATAGGGCCCAGCTGCTCGGTTTGGAAAAAGGGTCAGTTCTGGACATCCCTCCTTGGCGAGTCTCTGAAGTGAAGCTGCAGCTTCTCCATGTAGATCAGAAAGCTTAAACTTTCTCTGATTAATTTAGAGCCCAGAGCTCCCTTACTGTGTCTAATAGAATGCTACCACATGGGAGCCTGTTCTGCTCAAGCTCTTTGTCTGAATATTGGAGAGGATAAAGAGATTGAACATTCAAGTTATATAAAGTGGCACAGCAAGAAAAATCCAGCTGCCCAGCAGGAAGGAGCCTTAGAAAAATAGCATTTTTCTAATTTGAAAGTTAAGAAGGAAATTTTAAGTTAAAATTTGAAGAGTTTTGGTCAGGTTTTTCCATTTAACATAGTTGGCTATTATTCCACCATTTCTGTAAGTCGTATTTTTATTTTAGTCCAAGTGAAATTCTGGTCCCTCCTCTGGGTGTTTTCATGGCTTGTTTGGCCAACTTCTGCCCTTTAATGGGCTGACTCAGCTTTAAAATAAAGCTTACCTGAATATCTGTGGGGCAAAAGATGCTCACAGCAGGGTCCCAAGAGGCTGCTGCAGCCTGAGACAGCACTGTGTGTAACTCACCTGAACTTTGAGCAGCCGATTGGGAAGGTCAGTGTAGATGGCATCCCACTGTTGCACAGTCAGACCTTTCAAAGCCAGGATTGCTTCAATAACAAGCATGTCCGAGATGGCATCGCCAACAGTCTGTTAATGGGAAGGGAAGAAACACTGGAGCAGTCAACAGTGAAGAAAGGAAGGCAGGATTTGATCAAGTTTCCAGCTGAAGAGAGTGAGTGAAAGTGCAGCCAGGTCGACTGGCCCAGTGTGTGTACCCGAGCTTGGCTGGTTTGGTTGGAGGGGAGACGAACATTTGTTTTAGTTTTTTTGTCTGTACCATGCTCCATATGTGTACAGCTCTGCCAAGGGCAAGTGCTACTCCTTGCCTCTTCTAAGGACTGGCACCTCACTTTTTTTCTGGGTCTTTGGCACTACCACAGCCTAAGGCATGGAGTCCTCGGGCCCTGGCACACTCCCCGTCCTCCTGTACTGCACACCTTAGTGAAAATCTTCAGATGAAAGATTACTACTTGTTGAATCATCAACAAGTCACATCCTAGCACTAGGTTCCCATGCTATACCACACCCTCTTTAGGTCCTGCACCCAGCAGACTGCACCAGGTAAAAGCATTCTGCATCTGCTCATAAGAAAGTATCATGTCTTTCTAAAGATTGGTCCCACCCTCCTTTTCTTGGCCCCTTATCATGGCACCTGACTTCGTGCTCCAGCAGTTCCCAGCAGGAACCTGTCAGGAACACACAAACAGGATTAACCTTGTGACTGCCAACATGGGGATTCATTTCTCTCAGTTCTTACCTGATTAATCAGGTCAATCATATTTTCAAGCACCTTTGCTGCTTCTCTTTTTTCATCATCTTTCTCCTCTTTCACCAATTGTCTTATTTTAGTTTCAGCAGCTTTACTAAATAATACCTAAAATAAAAAGATGAGAGCATGTCAAGATCAAACTGGGATATGTGCAGCAATGAGGAAAAAACTTTTACCCTCTAAGCCCAAATAACCATCATCAATATTTGCTACCATGAATTCCCATGCTCACATAACCCACAGAGGAGAGAAAAGTCTAGTCTATAAAAGCAAGCAGAGAGTGACGAGATGTTCTTCTCCAGCTAATCTAACTAAAATTTTGTACACAGTGGCTGATCACATGCATCACATGCCCATACTTACTGTACCGTGTCCGTTTGCCTCAAAATAAACACCAATATCAAACTCCTGGGCTTTGTGATGCAAGTGTTTCACCCCTGTTTTGACACAGTGCACGGGTACCTGTGGATATGAAGAGAACGACAACGATGTTACAGACTGTCCTCAGAAGGTGGGAACTGCAGGTGAACTGCAGGGAACTAGGCACCAACCTGAACAGACTGTTATAAACTAACACAGGTTTCACAGCCACGGACTCCACAGAGCTAAAATTCTCTGCTATTTCTGCAGACCCAGTTAAAAAAGATATCATTTATTCACAGGTAAATAAAGGCTAATTAAAGAAATCCAGAAATAAACTCCAATCCTAGAAAAACCCAGTTCAGCTTACGGTTTTGGGGAACACGCCCGAGTACTGTACAAACACAAATAATACCTCCACTCAGTTTCTGTAGTGTAAAACACTTAGCTTGTTGCAGAAAATTAAACAATTGCTGTCAAAGTAAGGGAGCCTTTACCAACTCACTTTGTTGCAAAGGTATAAAGTCCTCAACTTGTTTGAGAAGTAACACGGGATTTTGTTTGACTTTTTTTTAAAATTAGTAAAAGCTGACTGGAACTTTTTCAGCTTTGCTCTCTTGGGTCTCCTTTGCCACTGAGAATTTAGTCAGTACTGCAGGTTTGAAAGAGTAATTTATTTTTGCCTAATTTAAGTTTTCCTAGCAAACATATTACAGAAGCACTTAGTTTAAAAGTAAACAAATTTGCATTAAACAACGTTTGCAGAAAACTACCAAGAACAAATAAGGAGAATACCTTCAGTGTTTCCTCAAGGTAGCGTGTTGAACTCCCATTGGCATATGCTGTTTGTACCACGGCCATCGTGAAGTTTTGTTTCACCTGAGCAAACCAAGAAGCCAAGTGCTTTACTGTCCAGTGGGCATAGCCAAACAGGCAGGATAAATTGAAGGATAATCAGAATTGTTAAACATTCACTTAAAACTCCTGGGCATCAGAGGAAGGCATGAGCTCACAGAGAATTTCTGTATGTTTAAAACAACATGAATTTTGTTCAAGTCTTTGTATATTATGTTTTGCTTTTTCTTGTGGCTTTCTGAAGCCGCTCTCCAAGCTCAGACTTTGCAAACCCCTTTTTCAGATTCAGCTAGCTCTGTGCACAGGCCAGACACATGGCATTGCATGAGGCCACAAGCAGTAAAGTCAAAGCTTCCAGTGCAAAGCAAGCTCAGGCTGGTGGCAAGCACAAGTTCTCCTCACTGGCCAGCTTCTCTGCCACAGAAATGAGCTGGTCTCCAAGAAAGCAAAACCAGGCTACCTTGTCTAGGTTTCGTATCATAGACACTTGAGTCCAAGAGGACTTCTGCAAAAAAGAAGGGCTTTTCTTCTCTATCCTCCATGTGGAGAGGATGCTGCATGGCAGAGGGTGGTTTTGGAATGGTAACATACAAACCCTTGACTGCTACAAGCAAGTTCCTTATTTTACACTCTACAAATTAAAGTGTCAGCATTCACTTCATGTGTTAAAAGTTACCTTGGCAAGAAGTTCTTTAAGGAAGATACTAATTAAAGTTGCTATTTTATCTCCATCGATTAGGTGAAAATGGCCAGTTGCATCCTTATAGTAATAAACAATTCTATCTGCATCTCCATCAAATGAGCAGCATCTCTCATTGGGCTTCATGTCTAGCCCTAGTGCACACACAGTTACAAATGCAAGTTAGAGACAGAAAAAGATACAATATATTTAAATTAGTCTCAGTGTGGATGTCATGCGGAAATTAGCTCTGAACACACAAAAATAATGCTCTCAAACAGACTAAGAGACATGCAATAGGGAACCTGTATTGAATGGCAACTGAAAACTGCATATTCAGATCAGAAATACAAATACTAACATCAAAAATGCAGGTTGTCTATACATTAATGATGCTGCACCTTCCTAGATGTGTATGAAGAACAGTCCCAGAACTACTGCGTGTAGTCACGTCTCTAAATATTGGAAATAAAGGCTGAATGTCAGTGATGGCACAAGATTAAAAACCTTGCAGCAGCAGAACACCCACCCCTTTGCTCACACACTCAGTCACCACCAAGCAGACATTCACACACACAGACAGACCACACACATCACCCACAGAAGGAGGCAAAGTGACACCCAGGGCCCTGCCTGGCACCTGGGCAGGGGCAGCAAGTGGCAGCTGGCCAGCCTCAGCCACACGGGGCACACACCCAGCCCTCCCTCATGGCTGCTCTGAGTGGGCCCGGCAGGCTGTGCAGCCCTGAGCGTGGAGACAAACCTCATCCAGGCAGAGGAGCGCTCCAGGGCCACCTCACCTGCACGTCCCTGCCCCTGGCAGGTCCGCTGCGCATTCTGTACTTTTCCCTCCAAGACACATGGGAATTATTTTTTTTTCCCTTGCACCAGAAAACGCTTTTCCTCAGGAAATATTTCTGGCCTGTTTCACTTTATTCCACTCCCACTTGCCAGACCTGCACCTCCCCTTTGATTTTTTTCCACGCAGGAGACACACTTTTCTAATGCAAGGCAAGCGCGCGCCCCCACACCAGCAAAGCCATTGCTGAAGAGCAATAATAACAGGAGGCGGCACATAAATCCTAACATTGAAAAAACCAAAGTAGCCATCACCAAGATTTCTCAGAGCGATACCAAAAAGATACAAGTGGATCTGCTGGCTATAAAATGCCTCACATTTAGTGTTCTTGATATTCAACTTACACAACAATGTATATAATGCATAAGGAGTACCTGCCTCAAAAACTTTCCAGGCTTAATTCCAAGAGAGAAAAAGGTAGGAAATTGTCCTCACTGACACAGCAATGCCACACAGAAATGAACTGCGTTAGTTAAGGTACATCTTGTCCTTAGATGTCATGAGATCACATTAACCTCAGAGTCTCTCAGAAACTGCAGCTGCCCATTGCCTAGGGTGGTTTCAGAGTCCATCAGGAACTTGGCAGGGAGTTTCTAAGGACATGCTGCATACTGTAACTCCTTCTTGGAAAAAACACCTTAGTACACAAGCAGACAGAAAAACTGGCCCACCTTGGTGACACCTTGTCCTTCAGAGCACAGGAAATTACACCCCAGACCTTGCCTTTTTCTTCTCCTGCTTGCCTAAAGTGATACAGGGCAATACATCCCACTCCCAGTGAGGCCCTGAAGCCAGAGCAAGAGGTAATGGCAACTGCAACATCTAATAGGCTGAGACTCCCTATGACTTTAAACAGGCAGCTGATAACCACTTAACCGTTCAGAGAAATCACATAGTTTGTTTCAGTGAGTGATTGAGAAAACACATTTTCTTTTCAGAGCACAGCCCTGCATGGGAAGGAGTCTCTCCTCAGGCACAGTTAAAGCCAGGATCCAGAGGTGATGCACAAGCATCTGTCCCTGGCAGGGACTGCCATGGTGCTGCTCCAGCACAGAAGCAGCATGGGAAGGGGAAACCACACCATAACTCAGTGCTCAGATTTGGCCAGCAGCTGCAGTGAGAATGCAGCTGTCCAGTTTAGCCTCAAATAACCTCATATCCAAACCAGCCTGTTCTCCTAGTTCAGGTATTTTCTTTCATACACTGTGCAGAAAACTGGTTGAAATCATTTCCTCACTGGTTTATCACTCACAATCACTCATATGTAAATATGCCAGTCTGCTGGCACCAAGATGTTAATTATCCCAGACCTTCTTCAGGAACCCGGAAAAGCATCTGCTAACCCAGCCCACAATGTAAATGTTTCTTCATATCACAAATGGAAGTAAAACAAATAACATTAAGCCAGTCCAGACTGATCTTTGAACTCTGCCAGCTTAACATTCAGAACAGACTGTCAAACATATTTCAGCCAGTCAGAGACATACTGTACTCCTCCAAACAGTTTAGACTAACATGAACTAGGGATGTGCCCAGCCTGGCCACACGATTCTCTTTCCATTGCACAAGCAGAACCATTCATGCAGTCACTTAGGAAGAAACAGGGAGCTCAGCTCATCTGATGATGCACCCTTGCTAGCCTTGCTATGTGGAGGGGAGGTAAAGGGATATAAAATTACCAACTACATACCTACAGGTGGTTTCTGGTGAACTTTCACAAAATCTGCACCACATAAATGATTGAGTTTCTCCTTGGTTCCATCATTATATATGTGAATTAGCACCTCTTGTGGAAAGTAGGGTTTCATTTCTGATAGTTTCAGGGCTCCTATTCCATTGGCACAGTCAATCTTCAGGTGCCTCTGACTCTCTCCAGAGCTGTGAGACTTAGCACAAGGGAAGAAGGGGCAAAGTGAACTCTCACCCTAGTGAAACCACACCTAGAGGCATGCTGAATTCAAAACTTCAGGCCCAAGTAGGCTAACAATCAGAAGATTTTCATATTATACAACTGCAGGAAGATGACAACACCCACTACTCACCTGTTTTATCAGTCCCATAAAAGCTTTGGATAGTTTTTCATAATAGCCTTCCAGTGTTGCTTTCCCATACTGCCCTTGGGTGTTTTGACAGCAGACCATGTAATGTAGCTGTGGTGTCGTCACCAGACCATAATCTAGCATGAAATAAAAGGCACAATAGTCAAAAAAAAAACTGCAAATCAATTGTTGATTAAAAATTGTGCAGTATACAGACAAATGCATTGCAGGAAATACATATGAAATTTTTAAAGTTTTGTTATGAAAAGATGACCCACTCATCCCACCCCTCCTTGCATTAAAGCCATACAACTACCGTGAAAGAACATTGTTACACAAAAGAATGGAAATGTTTCTGGTCTACTACTTTATGCCTACATAAAAGAGTCACATCTATATAGAAAACTTGAAATTAGACTAGATTTGCAGAAGTTTAACATACCGTGGTACTGACCACCTAGAACAAGGATACCATCTATTACTGACTGTGAGAGTTTCTCGCTGCTTGGCCTGGAAAACAACAAATACAACTGATGACCTTTGCAAAGACATTTACCTGTGAACTTGGGAAATAAACACGTGGAAGACTCTACAAGCCTCCTGCCAGTAGATTTAGACTCATCGTGAAGAAATCTGTAACTTTTTCTGTGGTAGGCAATTCCCAATAAAGAAGTTTGAAAACCAACAACCAGGGGAATTGCAAACTAAACTACTGAACACAGCTGGACATCCCATGGTACCCACAAAAAAGCCCCACACCACAATAAAGCATCACATTCAGAACAGCACTAGGAAGTTCTGGTTGCTATCAGGGAAGCTAACACAGGAACAGCATTGGAAAACTCTTTCTTATCACTACAATCGTAAATTTTGGCATTAAAACCCATAATGTGGCTGCAGAGCGCAAAACATCCCAAAGGCACCCATGAACATAGCACTGGTACTTCCATAAAAGCAGCATGTATCTACTGAATTTTGTAATTACCTGGTGTCTCTACCAATAAAAACCAAAGCATCTTTGTGCATGTTCACTGCTGCTTTCTGGCAGATCTCGGTTATCACTTTCTCCAAGTCTTGGTCCTCTGCATTTGCTAGTTGTGTGGCATACTCTTCCCAGGATGGGTGCAGCATTTCTCCAAGAGGATCAACCAGCTTTATGCCATTGTCTTCCTTAGGAGAAAAAAAGAACAAAAGATACTAAGCCTACAAGTGGAGGACAATAAAATCTTGCTGAAGACAGCCAACACATCATTCAATCACATTGCTTCTTTAAAGGAGGAGAACTTCTGTGACACAGCAGCTGAGCTGTTTATTTAAACCTCCAACAAAGCCCCAAAAAAGTACCATGAACAGCATATTAGTGCTTTTTCTCCCTTGCAATTTTGGAATGAAATTCACTTGACATTACAATGACATAAGGGGAGATTCTAATAACCTGCAATGCCCCACAGCAGCACAAGTCTAAACGCCTGGCTTGTAATAGCTGCATTTGGGTGTTTATTTTTCAAACGTACAGATTCTGCTTACAAGTTCCTTTCTTCTGGAGGGCGCTCCTAGCTTGGCACTAGAAAGTTACACTGCAACATAACTTACTATAATAACTTACATTACAGCATTTCCCCAGAAGGAAAAAAAAAAAAGGGGTGACGTTTGTGTGTGCAGCGAAAAGTAACGCCGGAGATGATGTTTACAGAGAGCAGGCTAAACGCGTGCTTTAAGCAGGTCCTGGTGCTTACAGGACCTCCCAGTGCCACTGAGGAGCTGATTCCACCCCCCCGGCCATACGTGCTCCACGTGTAAGGAAAGGGCTCTCACCTCGGGGTTGTGAGAGGCCGTGACCATGACGCCGACAGCGGCGGGCACGGCCCTGGAGCGGAGCGCGGCCAGCAGGCCCATGCGGAACACGACGTGGTCCAGCAGCTGCGCCCGTGCGCGGAACCCGGCGGTGCCGTAGTGCAGGCTCAGCCCCGCGGGCCGGGCGTGCCGCGCAGAGCGCCTCCGCAGCGCCTCGCCGTCCATCGCCGCGGCTGCAAGGGGTGCCGCGGGTTACACCCTGCTGCGGGCCCGCAGGCACCGCCTGCCAGCCCGCACACACCGCCTGCCAGCCCGCACACACCGCCTGCCAGCCCGCAGGCACCGCCT
>VWZF01002706.1:1483907-1538145 GCA_013396755.1 Sclerurus mexicanus | reverse complement strand
GGGTGCCAGCCCTACCCCGGGTGCCAGCCCTGCCCCGGGTGCCAGCCCTACCCCGGGTGCCAGCCCTGCCCCGGGTGCCAGCCCTACCCCGGGTGCCAGCCCTGCCCCGGGTGCCAGCCCTACCCCGGGTGCCAGCCCTGCCCCGGGTGCCAGCCCTACCCCGGGTGCCAGCCCTGCCCCGGGTGCCAGCCCTACCCCGGGTGCCAGCCCTGCCCCGGGTGCCAGCCCTACCCCGGGTGCCAGCCCTGCCCCGGGTGCCAGCCCTACCCCGGGTGCCAGCCCTGCCCCGGGTGCCAGCCCTACCCCGGGTGCCAGCCCTGCCCCGGGTGCCAGCCCTACCCCGGGTGCCAGCCCTGCCCCGGGTGCCAGCCCTACCCCGGGTGCCAGCCCTGCCCCGGGTGCCAGCCCTACCCCGGGTGCCAGCCCTGCCCCGGGTGCCAGCCCTACCCCGGGTGCCAGCCCTGCCCCGGGTGCCAGCCCTACCCCGGGTGCCAGCCCTGCCCCGGGTGCCAGCCCTGCCCCGGGTGCCAGCCCTGCCCCGGGTGCCAGCCCTACCCCGGGTGCCAGCCCTGCCCCGGGTGCCAGCCCTACCCCGGGTGCCAGCCCTGCCCGGGGTGCGTGGAGCGCTCCTGTGAGGGACTGGCTGCTGCCCGCAGTGTGCCCAGCAGTGTTTCATCAAATTCTGTCCTTAGAGAATCGTGGGGCTCCCTTGTTGCGTGGCGCTAAACCTCGCCGTGTGCTAAAGCCCGGGGTTTGACTCCTCTCGTTCCCGGCGTGCGTGGGCGGGCAGCACGATGGCTGTCACGGTGAAAGAATGCCTAGAGCTCCAGCTGCTGGAAGTGGAAATGCTCCTTTCGATGTTCCCCAAAAGAGGCGAAATCAGTCTGGATGAGGACGCTGTGCCCAGCATCCAGCGCTACCTGGGAAATGGTGATGGAGCTCTGCCCCCGCAGCTCGAATACTGCATCGCTGTTGATGCTGGGGAGGCAAAGGTAAGAACTTCCAGGTGTTCATGTATGTGGTTTTCTTTATTCCTTCTGCACACGCTTAAAAACTCTGCTCTGAAAAAAAGGGGGGAAAAACCCACCTCATTTTGGTGTTTCAATGGCCAAGAGCAACAAAAAAGTCTTGGTTGTTATTTGAGTATTAACCTCCTCTGGTCAAAAAGACTAACAGAATGACACATAGAAATAGACACCAATATCAGTGGCACACAAGAGGCTGTGCAATCAGGAGTTTACTGGTTTACCCAGAGTTGTGTGTTTCAAAGGCAACATTCCCAGCATGGGAATACATATGTTGGACTTTACAGCAAAATCACTCTATTATTTCTCTGTTCCCCCCCTTGCCACATGTACTAACATTCACTGATCTGCATTTGAAAACAGTGATGTAAAACCAGCAGAATACAATAAAGGAGTCACACAAACACTAAAATAAAACCAGCCTATGAGCAGGGAAACCAAACTTACAGTATAAGGAGTGACAATAGATTATCTGATTGAAGAAAGGGCTACAAGATGACAACTAAGTGATCTATATACTTGCATAGAGAACATAGGTCTGAGTGTATAATAATGCACTTGACTAGAAATTGACTAGAAATTGAAAGCAGACAGACTAAGCCTAGAGGCCATTTTCCTTAGAACAAGCTTAATTAAACACTAGAAAAATTTACTGGGTAATGAGATGGCTGCGTGATTATTTGGAAACTGAGGTCCAAGCTTAAGTATCCTTCTGGAATGCACCCTTTCACCAACCTTCAGAGAGAAGTTTTATGAACCATGTAGGGAGGGCTTGTGCAGGAGTAATGGGGTTCTTTTATGGCAGATCGTCAAGGAACTTGGAAAGATAATTAGTCATTTCACAATTAACTTCTCTCTGCAGGGCTAATCATATGATTGTACACTGTAGTGAGAATCCCCTAAAGTCCTACAGGAGCCTCAAGCACTGAGGATGCACAAATCCTGTCCTGCTCTTGGACCTGTGGCAGGGTTCAGTTTCCAAAGAATTGTGCTGCTCGGTTTGAAGGCACTGCAGGAATAATCTTGAGAAATTCAACAGCCCAGGATTCACAGGAAATCAGACAAGATAATCTAGAGGTTTCCCTGACCTAAAACGCACATAAATCTTTTTATCCCCTCTAATCCTGAGAATGCTTCCTCTTTATTGTGAATACTTGTTTAAAATAATAATGCACAGAATCATAGAATGGTTTGGGTTCGGAGCAACCTTAAAGATCATCTAGTTCCACCTCCCCACCACGTGTCTCTATATACAGTATGTATAATCATAAACACTGTTTCATGTAACTCTGGGCCTTGTTTTCCTGGGGTAGATCCCATACCTGGGCTGAGTTCATTGATCAGATGTGCGTTTGGTGAGGGGTAAGATTCTCAAAAGCCCTCGACTCCAACAGACTCATTTCATTGCTGTAGCAACACTGAGCACATACTGAGGACATGCACTAGAAATATCCCTAGAGGATAAGTGTGTACTTTCTCCCAAGCCATATCATTAGTTCTGTGAACAGCAGAAGAGCACCATGACTAACATTTTGGGCAGAAATTTTAGGAAAGTGATAGCATGATGCAACAAAAGAAAAGGAGCAGACAAAAGAATGGGTTATTGGGACAAAAGGAAAGCGGAAGTAATTGCAGTCACTGTGACACTGCAATCTTAATTACATCTCCTCATAATCTGCCTTTTACAGGGAAGAAGAATCTAACATGGCTTCAGTAGCTGCAGAATTAATTTTCTGTGTGTGTGTGTTCTGTTTTTAAGGTAAAGGTGGAATTGCAGGTACTCCTCCCTCATATGTATCCTCAGGTAGCTCCTCAGCTTTTTGCCAGATCAGATGCGCTGCGCAGACAGCAACAGCTGCAGCTCAACACTCATCTCGCTTCTCACATCAGCTCTCTGGATTCAGGTGATCTGTGTATATGCGAAGCTGTGCAATGGCTGAAGGACAACAGCCTGCCTTACTTGGAAAACAGTAAGATCTCTTCTGAATGTGCTTCAAAAGAAGTCAAAGAAACCTTGCATCGTATGTGGATCTACAGCCACCATATATACAGGCAGGAATTGAGAAAAAAGATTTTTGACTCTGCAAAGAAGTTAAATCTGACTGGCTTCTGCCTAACTGGGAAACCTGGTGTCATCTGTGTGGAGGGGCTCCAAGAAAACTGTGAAGAGTTCTGGCGTGTTATTAGATATCCCAACTGGAAGCACATTTCATGCAAGCATGTAGACAACATAGAAACAGAGGGAAGCATTGATAATCTCCGTCTCTTTCATAGTTTTGAAGACCTGCAGTTTCAGGCACATGGCAGTTATGGCCTCAGGAATGACTATCACATGGATCTTGGCCAGTTCCTAGAATTCCTGAAACAGCATCAAAGTGGACACATTTTTCAGATTCTATTTGGTTTTGAAGGCAAATTTTCAGACAAATAAGAGAAACTGTGTAGGGAGTTCTAATTTTGGAGAGCAACCACTGAAATACTGTGCCTTACAGCTACTCTGAAAAGGGAAATTTTAACATCTGAGGAAACAGTTCAAGTAATTAATCTTCTGTTCTGAATTGCCACATATTTTTGAGAAGTGCTCACTGATTTTCTAAGACCCTAGAATTGGCATTTATGACTTTGAGCCACGCCTCGCAGGTGATGAACATCCTACACTAGTGTGTCCTGAATTACATGCTCCTGTCTCCTCATCTGTACTGTGCTGTGTGTTACCAAGGTGCTGTGCAGGCCTGCAGTTAACTTCTGCATACGGCTGTGGGATACCAAAGTGGCTGCAGTCACAGATGAATGTGGTTTCCAATGCAAAAGCACACCAGCTCAAGGAAGGCTCACTGCTACATCCATGAGTTTGTGCATCCCACTGCTTTGCATTCATTCAAATAATCCATTAAATGCAAAGGCTTGTGTCCAACCACAGGACAAAGTTTTGCTTTTCAATAAGGAGCAGGAGAGAGGAGAAAGAAGCCCACATCAGCTCACCCCTTGTATGGTTTGGGTAGTACCTGTACAATTATATTGCCAAAACAACTATTTTTGCATTTCTCTTCCTATCACAGAATGGTTTGGGTTGGAAGGGACCTTAAAGATCATCTAGCTCCAACCCCCTGCCATGGGCAGGGACACCTTCCACTAGATCGGGCTGCTCGGCCCTCCATCCAACCTGACCTTGAACACTGCCAGGGATGGGGCACCCACAGCTTCTTTGGGCAACCTGTTCCAATGCCTCACCACCCTCACAGTAAAGAATTTCTTCCCAATATCNCCTTCAACCTGCCAATCACTCTTTGTTTGATTCAGCCCAGGATGTAGTTGGCTTTCTGGGCTGCAAGTGCACATTGCTGCATCATGTTGAGTTTCTCATTGACCAGCACCCCCAAGTGCTTCTCCCCAGGGCTGCTCTCAATTCATTCTTTGCCCAGCCTGTATTTGTGCTTGGGATTGCTCTGACCCAGATGCAGGACCTTGAGCTTGGCCTTGTCGAACTTCATGAGGTTTGCACAGACCCACCTCAGGATCAAGCCTGTCAGGATCTCACTGGATGGTGTCCTTTATTCCCTCCACTGTGCTGACTGCACCACACAGCTGAGAGTCATCCACAAACTTGCTGAGGGTGTAATCAATCCCACTGTCCATGTCGTTGACAAAAGATGTTAAAACAGTGCCAGTTGCAACACCAATCCCTGAAGAACACCACTTTTCACTGGTCTCCACTTGGACATCAAACCATTGACTGCAACTCTTAGCGACCATCCAGCCGATTCCTTATCTACAGAGTGGTTCATCCATCAAATCCATGTCTTCAGTTTAGAGACCAGGATGTCATGTAGGAAAGTGTCTGTCTGGTTATGTTAATAGTAATTTTTCATCTGCTCAATCAGGGCATTTTATATTTACACTGTTAGGCCAAGCACCTTGGAAATGAAAATGTGTAAGATGAGATAAAATTTAGTGTTTCCTCTGTTTTTCCCCTCTATTACATAAGGAAATACATGTAAAATATAGAAAATAGGAAAAAAAACCCCTGTGCATATTATATGTTATATATTACATAAAAGTACATCTAAGTTTAAGAATCCTTTCTATGTCAAATTAGTATTGAGAGACAATTTTCCAGCAGCTTGTAAGAGGAAATGATACTACTGGTTTATTAGGCAGCATTTTCCTATGGGGTAGCGTGCTGAATGCAAGTTTAGGTAGGGAGTTTTCCAGTTTATAATGGATGATCAAATTTAAAGGTCATCGATATAATATGTCATTACAGAATGCTACTGGAAAGCCCCCAGCAGCTGTGCCTTGAAGGACCACCAGCCTCCTGCCTTCCACTCTGCGCTTCAGTGCCATAATGTGTACATTGGCACCGAGCAATAACAGCAGCCTTGCTGCTGAGCTGCAGAGGTCTGGCTGATCAGATCTGAAACCCAGGTCACTCAAATCAGCTGTTTAAAGACTGTTTCAGTACACTCAATTGACAACTACAAAAACAACAGATATTATTTTTATTTCAAATAAAACATAAGGAAGTAATTTAATACTCTTTTCACAATAGCAATATATTGAAACGCAGAGCACAGCAGTATTTCTGGTTGCTCAGAATGATGATTACTGTACATTCCTTCACTGTTGGAAATGTAGTGTTTGAATGATCACAACTTTGGCCAAAAGTACAGTGAGGCAAAAATTGTTTACAGATTCCCATTATGCAATAAGGCAGAAAGTGCCTCTCCTCTTTGTGAATTTGAGACCTGCACTCTGCAGCTGTGACAAAGCTGAGGAGCTGGACAAATAAAGGTAATTTTTTGTTTTCTGGAGATAATCTCTTATAAAAGAGATTAGAAAGAAATGAATAGTAGAAAAAAAAGTTCAAGTACACTTTGTTTCCAGAACCATCCAGAAGATGTATTACATTTTTCTTGGAGTGGTAATTGTTTAACAACTTATAATTCTTCAAAGCCTATTCCCAGCATTTTGATAACTCCTTTTTTCTCAAGAATGTGGAGTTCATGTCAAACACCTGCAGTATATCAGAACTGCAGTTTAATTCCATGATCATTTATAGGACATTAGCTTAGCTAATGTTAAATGCTGTTGTTAGTAATGTTAAAGTATTCTAATTCTATGTGGACAAAAGGCTCCGCAGGTTCAGTTCTTGTTAGAAGATTTTCATTACTCTACACAGGAGTGACTGATAAGGTTTTTCTTTGGAAGAAAATATTGTAACCTTACAGTTGTTTAAAGTTTCGGGTTTTTTAAAATAATAGGTTGACAAATCACTGTGACCTGTTGTGGATTAAACAGTCATCATATGCATTTTTTATTTGTCCAGAGTACCATTTGTCTGCCTAAGTTCCCTTTGATGCTTGTGACAAAAGATACAGCTCAAGATACAAGCACTTGTTTCAAAAAGATCTGTCAGACTGTAGCATATCTCAAATAAATTAACAATCAAAATAACCAAACAATGCAAATATATTTCTCAGATTAATTTTTATTTTCTGATGTATAATTCATGACTTCTTCATCTGAGTTTCTAACCAAATACTATGATTTAGAAAAAAGTTTTCTGCATCTTAAAAAATTAGCTATTCTTAGGCTTCCTAGGCAGAGATGATCTTAATATTTTAATGCTTTTTAACTGCTGCTGGTTTGTTCATTCTTCATTAAACATTTACAGTTTCACTTTCATGGCTTCCTCAGGCCAGGTATAGGAGTCAGCCACAAAGCTGTTGTAATCGGTACTGTAAACCTGAGAGCGGATGAAGGCTTCTAGGTCCTTGGGCTGAGGATAGGTGGAGGCAGTGTTATTCCTGTAGGCTTCTTCTGCAATCTGGAAAGATGCAGAATCCTAATTAGTGCTGATAAACTATTTGAGTATGTTTAACAGGATTTAAAAGTAGGAATTAGCCACATTCAACATGAGACTTCGTCTTCCCATGTGCGGACAGTCACCTGTATTCACACTGGATCTGGGCTAATACACAGCGAATTAGACTAGGAACAGGAGGATGTCTGTATTTAAGTGGGTCTGACTCACGCTAGTTTTGAGCAGGATTACATGTCTTTGCTGTTACAAAACCAGTGCTCCTCCCTCCTTGCCCAGTAATAGCTTTTACTGTGCAGTGGTGGATAAAATACTCCACAAGCCGCAGGCACTGAGATACAATTCTGCTCTTCTATCATCACACTACCCTGGTTTACCATCTTCTCCAAAGCACTGTAAGAAAAGTGTGATTTGTTCAAAGCTTCCACGCTTTCTGCACATGAGAAAAGTTTCTTATTTGCCATAGTTTGATAATATACTTCAAAAAAGGTAAACTCATGAGAAAAAATTAGTCCTACACAGTGCACAGGTTTAATTCTAGGGATGGTTGGGGGAAATACAAATATTTGCTTGCTCCTTCCTCACCCTGACCATACCTCAGTGAATCAATTATGCCTCACAAGTGTAGGTGCAATTAAGTTTAAGTTTAGAAGGGGTTGGAGCCCACTCAGCACATCAAAGTCGCCTTTCTTGTCTGAAGAACACCTACATGAGAAGGGTATCTTTAGACTGGAAGTTCATCTATGAAACAAAATCTGGCAGACTGGTTTTATGCAGCAGCACTTTTTGGAAAGGTCTGCTTGCAGCTGTATTTTGCAAACAGACTAATGGTTTTCCTTTGAATAAAAGGGAGATGGTCTTCTTCCTGCTCTTCTTAGATCTCTTAAAAACATAAATGTTTTTGTTTGGCCAGAAGCTGATACCCAAAGTCACTGTATTTAGATTTCATTTCTAGGATTAATCTGAACCTCAACTCGACTTGACTGAGAAGTACTTTGGGTGTTTATCTAAGGGCTTATGTGCACATAATGATCATGGTTGCATAAGGTCTTAGTTTATACCCAATGTTTGGTATTCCAAAATACTTTGATAGCATTACTCTCCTGGAGAAGGCAGAGGCCACTGCTAAACCTCGTGAACTGTATGAACCAGAGTAAGGATTTGCAGGAATAAAGTTTCAACAGAGAACAGGCAGAGAGAATAATTGGGTAGCATTTTCCTTTTTCTGTATTTTATATAACAAGCACAAGTAGAGGAGGAATTTCTCTCACTGTGTTTCTGCCAAACAGTCAGTTTGATTTTGCTTGAGGAATCCAGGTAACATTTTGGCATCTACAGAATAGCATTTTAACATGTTGAAGATGCCGTGAATTGTGAGAAGGATTTTTTTTCTTAAATATATGGAATGAGTGAAGCTACAACTTGTTTCATGCATGAGGGCCTTTTGTTATTCTTGCAAAAGAATATGGAGTAAGTGGAATTATTCACAGTAAGGCAAAATAGACCAGCAAAATAACCTCCTAAAATGCTGAACCCCCTCACTGAAAACAGAATGAGGGAGGAACTGAGATAAAGGCATTATTTGAAAGCTTCCTCTTCTCTCCAAGACAGACAAATTTCTTGGAAAACTGCAGGTTTAGGTCAGTTTCTGAAAATCCATCCTCATCAGCTCTGTATTTGCTGTAAAAAACAACCAACCAATTATCAGCTGACCTAAACCTGAGCCATAAACAAAAAGCATCCCCTGTAGTTAATTATTTTGACAGGCCAGAGTAGCAATGGGAAGAAGAGGGAAGAGTGCCTGGACACAAATGGACATTTACTCTCTTGACAGGCAACTGATAACCATGAAGGGCCAAAAGCCTCCAGCTGTGCAGCCAGCATGACTGGGGCCTGGGAACCTGCTCCTGACTGGTGGACAGCACAGTCTGGGCTCTACAGACATAAACACTTGCTCTAGTTCCATAACTCTCCTTGTATTTGGGATTACATTCACATTTATGTATTTAAATTTAATTTTGAAACTACTACATGTCCAGTATCGATTGATGTAAACCAACGTCAATTTGTGTGAAGGTGTGTTAGTTGACCAAATGAAGTGCTCAATTATGTAGAGACTGGGAAGAAGAGAAGCCACAAAAGACTCAAATAACTTACCCTCACAGCAATTTTCAGTGACACGTCCTGAATAGTGACTAATGGAGGATAGAGACGACCTTCCTGTAAATTCTCCTCTGAAACTTGCTGAGCTATAACCTAGAAGTGAAGCAGACATTTTTAACTTGGCATGCAGATGCAGCTGTAGCTTTGTAAGACAGTGATCTAGTCTTAAGCAAATAAATGTTTCTGCTCTGGCAGGTCACACAGATACTGCTTAGTCAACCTAGGCAGCATTTTTTAGAACCAGCCTTGTCATTAGGAGTAGCTACACAGAACTAGAAATTTGGGGAGTTGCACCCTTTTCTCACTCGGACAACAAGACTTACTCAAGTTTTGAGTAAGTCCATGACACACATAAACTAGGAAATAGTTCATTGTGAGATATAAATTCCAGCCAACAAGCCAACAATTGTAATTGGGTCAAAGACTTCTAAAATTCAAACTGCCTGTTACGTCAAGTCAACCTGTGCAGAGAACAGCTGGAACCCCTAGGTGTAAAATGCTCTGAATGAAATTACTGGTGTCTGAGTAGGTTTGCTGTGTGTCCAGCTCACACATCTAGCCTGTATGAGATTGTAAAAGTAAGTATGGCCAACCAAAGAACAAAGCAAAATAAGATTATTCAGGGCCTTTTAAAGCCCTGCTGGTTGCTGCAGTCAGATTGCAAAATAGACAGAAAAAACATGCTGTTAGAATAGTCTGTCCACTACACTTGAAGGCTGAAGTGGATCTGTCATCAAGTAACTAAAGAAATTATTTTGCTCTTTGCTTGATTTTTCATCAGACTGACCAGGGGAAACAAGGAACAGTGCAGAGGTTACGATGCACATCTGAGAGCGGGGTCTCCTCTATGGCCTGAATATTCCTGCTTGGTCTTCCTAGCAAGACTGGAAATGTTTTGTTGCCATCGCCAGCAGTGAACAGATCAGGAAAGCACAGCAAGCTGGAGAAGTTGTTTTTGCCTGTTTACTCATTGGCCATATGACAAACCTTCTGTTACCACAGGGTGTGAGGACATTCTGTGGAGAGTGAGGAGACACTGCCTGCACTGTCTGCTTATGGGCTTACTTTTTGAGCTTCCCCAATTCCTGCAACAGAGACCTTTCAAAGAAGCAAAGGGCCCTGGGGATGCCTTTGGGCCTAATGTTATTTATGCTATCATTAGCAAAAAATTTGCTTGTCATTTGGGGATTTGAAATAGAAAATAGCCTTTCAGCATGATCTGGATGTAGATAGAAGAAAAACTCTGGTGTGGATAGCATCTGGTGACAACATGTATGACCCACCAAGAGGTTCTGAAAACACCAGGAATGTCCACGAAACACTGAGAAATGCAACTGGTAACATGGCCCAAAAAGAAAGCAAGAAGTGCACTTTTGAGGGAATTTATTATGAGGATACTTGAAACAGAGCAAACTGCTTCCAACAGTTCCTGCTGGATATGGGAAATAGGACCTTCTGTACATTGCTTGGAAACAACTAGAATGGCATCAGAACAGATGCCTGGATATCATCACTGCATCTCTTCTGGGAGGAGTAGGTAAATAGTTTGCACTAAGGTAACTCAAAGAGAACCAAATATCCTCTTGTGCAATCTAACCTGCATGTTGGTGGGTGTGGTAAGTTTTTCTATTTGGAGTGAAAATCCAACCCAGAAGAGTAATAGGAGATTATACTCTTGAGTATAACAAGTTAAAGGAAAATTATTTGTTTACATTTAAATCTGATATTGAGAAATACAGCAGAGAAAAACCCTCTAGGGGGAGCTAAGAGAACATGAAATCTGGCTACTGCTCTCCATAATAGTAGACTGGGTTATTTCAAAATGGTACACAGCCCTTTGATGTGCATCTGAATGTGTAAAGAGGAGCTTACAACATGAGATCTCTGATGTTAACAGCTCAACGGGGCCCTACAGGAAAGATGAAATCTGAAGAAATAACAGCAAGCTGCTGTTACTGTAATGCATCACTGAAAAAAAAATGGTTCAGGAGTCAAGTAATTCTTTTTTGTGATGGGTTTGATAGAAAGTAAGACACAAAATATTTGGGCAGTGCTCGAAGTGGGACAGGTAGCAAGCTCAGCTGTATAGATGCCATGCTGTTCCGACATAATCCTGTAACATCATTAAAAACTGTGCAAAACCATAGAAATGAGCATTTTTCAAGGAGACCTTCATGCAGTCTTTGAAAAACACTCCTTGAGAACATCAGTGACAGGAGAAAAAATGATGAATCAACATTTGGAATTATTGAGAAAGAAAGAGGCAACACAGAAAATGTAATTGAACCAATATCTGAATCCACAATGTAACACTGCTTTGAGCAGTGTGTGGTTTTCCTCTGCATACTCCAAACAAGAATGGGATAGAATCATGAGGGGTAAAAAGAATAACAAGGATGATCAAAAGGTTATTTTTTGTATAAGGAGACAAAAAATAATAAAATAAACTTGGGAGAAATAAAGAGAAGACTGAAAGAAAATGAAGGTGAACGTTTCTCCTGGTGCTATAGGGAAACCAAATCATCAGGCAGCAGAAAATCCTAAGAGGAGAGTTTCTTTTACCACAGAACTTGTAATTGTGACACTAATTGCCAAAAGACGTTTGAATGTATAAACTTGTTTAAAAAGCCACTAGGCTCATTTATGAAGGAGAAATCCATAGAGGGATAAAACATCCAGTACAGGAACGCCATACAGTACAGGCTGCCAGAAACTGAGAAGCCATTTTAGCAGAAGGGTGACTCTCTATTTCTCCCTTATTTATCCTCTTTTCCTCAGCTTCTGCTAGTGATTACTTTCATAGGAAGATACTGAGCTGTTTGGATCTTAGGTCCAACCCAGTAAGGCTATTTTCATGTTTTAAATTTTAATTAACTCAAATTTTTCATAGAAAAATTAGCTAAGCCTTATTGCAGAACCTAAATGAAAGGCAACCAAGACAAAACAAATGACATAAAGCAAGTGGGGGAATCTTGTTTTTTGGAGGACATATTCTCTATAATGAAAAGATTTAATAGGATTATTTCTGGAGTAACTGAACTGTAGGTCACACATGCCAAGAATATTTCATTAGTTCACAATTCTCTGTCTCTTTTGTTGCATTTGGTAGGACTTTGGAGAACAGGCAACATCCCTTGTCATCACAGAGCAACTGCCTGCAATTAAGAGGTATTGCAGCTTACAGTACCTTAGATTTATCATCCAGAATCAAAGTCACATTCTATTTTACTTGGCAGGAAGAAAAGAACATTGAAAGTAAAATCTGTTGTAGTTACAATAAGCTATTTGTGTCTTCTATCATATTTAATTGGAGAGGTGTCAGAGCAGCCTGGGCTGCTTCCTTTTTATAATTTCTTTTTTTCAGGTAAGCTGCTGCTACAATCTGAGAAGGTCTGTCTGCCCAAAATGCATGGTTTTGGGGCTTTAAATTTTGCAGCATCTTGGATACTTCCATTTCAAATGAAGAATACTAAACACTATTCTAAAACCCACATGAAACGATTCTGATTTTATCCTTCCACTTAAAAAGCCAAGAAAACAAACCAAAAAAAGCACCTTTGCTTTTGCTTTGTACTGTAATTTCAGCTAAGGGCCCACGCAGCCCTCCCAGCCTTCACACCCGTCCTGACACCTCTTCTGGCAAAGACTCCTCTGCCATCCACGAGTGTTGCCTCTCACATGCATGAGGAGGCCACATGTGAATGCCCTTAGCTCTGAGCTGTAAGGCAAGTGGCTATCCAGGGATCTTGCCAGCAACACAAAAAACACATTTTTACATGTCAACCTTTTCTAGGGATTTTACTAGGGAAAGGCAGTTGCGTAGCAAAACCTTTACCAAAAAGAGGAGTCAGGAGAGAACCTCTGCCTCAAGAGAGAATTTAGAAGCTTTCACACCATTTATGGCACTGTTGTACTTCCCTGTTACATTTCTTTGTTCAGAACAGAATTTTCTCTGACTTAGTAGACTGTCACTTGAAACACAGTTCAATCCACATATGTGGCACCTTGCATCCATCAGCACTCTCTATATAGGAACCATTTCACACAAGCAAAATGGAAGCAACTTCCTCAATGAAGTAAGACAACTGTGGAACACAGCAGTTTAGACTGGGAAGCAAGGATCACCACATCCAACTGAAATTACAGGGGAGGATTTAAAGGGAAGATATAATTATCCAAAGACTTAGGAGATGGATCTCTGCCCTTCTAAGATGGTTAAAGCCAGTGGAGACAGTCTGGACTTTTTACTAATTTTAAAGATTGAAATTGTGAAGGTCCTTCTTACAGAGGGCAGGCTGCTGGCAAAATTTTTTAAAGATGCCATAAGTATGCACCTTAAAAATCCTTTCAAAATCCAGCACGGGCAGCGTGTGAGTCCCCACCCTTTAAGAAGGCTTCATATGACAGTCTGTCATAGGATCACATTGGAAAAAAATAAAATGTGTTAAGCATTTGATTTCAACCCCTGATGCCAACTTATTTTGTTTGAATAAGAGCTTCTAAAATAACAAAGGCCAGATTCTTCTCCCTTATGTGTTGAAGATACAATCCTGTGTGCTTATGATATCATAATATAAGACAGTGGATGTCAGATTTGGAACAATCACTGGAAGTAGGTGGTGAATAGCTCCCAGAACCAAAAGTGTTTGCTTTCTGTTCATCGCTTGCCCACTGAGTGGAGATAAAGGAGGAGAGAGAACACATCAGATAACATCAGATCAAAGATCATAAAAAATTGCCTGAAGAAAGAAAAGAACCAATGGAGAAAAGGATAGGAAAGAAAATGGGAAGAATAACATGGCATTTGTGTAGAACTGTGGTACAAGGAACCACAAGGCAATGGAACACTTCCACCTGTTGACAAGGGAGGTCCACAAAAAATAATACCAACTGCTCTACTAAAAAAAAAATAAAATTGAAATAAATTCAGTCTATTTTTTTCAGCAAAACACACACACAAGTCACCCCAAAGCTACTAACATCAATAGTAGAAATTCCTTTCAATCTAAAATTAAACCTATGTGCCTGTACATGCAAACTGTACATATGTGCCTGTGATAATACAGTACTGAAGTCTTTCTCTTTTTTTTCTTCCCAGTTTATGCCAGGTGACCTTAGGCCAAGTATTAACTTTTTAAAAATAACTTATTCAAATATAATTTATAAAAAACAACACACATTGCATACAAAGGGCTTACACAAGAAGCAGTACTTTTCCAATTTTAAAGATAAAATTTAGCTGCTTCTGTTTAACTGCTCGTTAATACTGTTACTAAATAAAGGAATTTAAATAATTTTGAATACAGTACCTCAGCAGTTGTGAGGAATATGTCCTCATCAATGTGTCTCAGTCCACATGAAATAACACCAAGGGCAACTCCTGGGAACACGTAGGAATTGTTACCCTGTCCAGGATAGAGAGTTTGTCCACTTGGAAGAGTGACAGGATCAAAAGGACTTCCACTGGCAAAAATGCCACGGCCCTAAATTGTAACGAGAAAGCCAAAAAAAGCAGGTTAGTTGAGAGATTGCTGTTGAAGTATTTCACACATCCTTCTAAATATCCACCATCTATTTAGTATATTTTCTGAAGCTGTTAAAGCAATTTGACTGAATATGTCTCAAGAACAGCAGGATGTTGATCTAGAGATCACTGGCAGTTCTCTGTGAATGTCTGACGTCAGAGAGCAAGAGCTGCCTTATGCAGGTAAGAGCTGTCCACACTATTTAGAAGGGGAGAAACTGAAAGGCAGCACTCGTTATTCACTCTATGTGTCCATGTCAAAAGAAGGGTATTTGGGAAGCAGCTACATGTCTGGAGCTGTAAAACCCAAACTGGACTATACAGGCATGGTAGCAACAGGTGATGCTACGGAATTTTTTTCCCCCAACAACAACGCATCCACAAAAATGACACTGAGGCAACTAAGTGTTGCATTTTTGGGTGGGCTAATTTCTGAGGAGCTGTGGACAGGCAGCTCTGTTCTTCCCAATCCCCCATTTCAGGCCCTTGAGGCAACTCCACAGCTCTAGAGAACAAGAGAGGTGCAAACACTGTCCCAGGAACATCATCCCACGGTGCAACTTGCAGCACGTGTTAGTGTGGGACCTGCTCCACCTGCACCTTGTAAGATAGTGGGCAGGGTGAGGGCATCAAGCGAGGCACTGGCCAGTACTGATAAACCATGAGAATGTTTCCCAGCAGATTTTTGGGCAGTGACCAGCAGGATTGTAGATGACAGAGCCCAGGCACCATGCCCAGACTGGTGCAGGTGGGCAGTATGGAAGAGCCAGCCTGGTTGGGGGAATGAAAGAATTTAGCTGTAGGGGTACAAGTCACACCATAACCCTTGTCCTGAGGAAGACTCAGGTCATGTTGTAGCTTGTGTGGGACCTCTGCATCTCTTCCCAGGACCCAAATACAGGCCCATGCACTGGCACAGCACACACTGGGCAGTGGCAGGGAGGGACAGGAGTCTGTGCAGGGGCCCAGAGGCGGCACCAGGGCTCATGTTGCTAGTGGGTTGACATTAGGTAAGAGGAATACTAGGGCTGGTGTCACTTGGTGGCCTGCACGTTCAGAGTTGTGATGCCATGTGAGCTGTGAGAGATGTGCTGTCAGGGACGGCGAGTCTGACGGTGCACCACTGTTCCCCTGGGACGGGGAACACCCCGATGGCAGCACCACCAAGAGCGGTTCAGGAGTGGCAGAAGAGGCACCTCAGAGGTGACTCACCCACAGCACTACTGGCTCTCCCCAGATCATTCCTGAAACACAGGGAGAAGTAATTTCTACAGTCTGGAGCGAAGAGTGGAGTGCCACTGCACAGACCCTGTGTCTGCAGGCCAAGGGCCACTGGGTCTTGCCTCGCTGGGGAGGGAGCACCCTCAAATTTAAGCAGTGAATTTAGATGGAGAAGAAAAGCCAGTCTTTATTTATGCTAGCACCGCTAAAGTGATAAATGTCACTGTTAAATACTTCAGAGGCACTCTATATCAAAATACCTATGCCAGTTTTAGAGAACTGGAAACATGCATTTTAAAATATACCACTGTTGCTATCCAGCTCTTCAGAAGAATATTCTGTTTGGTTTGGTGTCATACACTATTATCATGGCCAGCTTATTATATGCTTTGGTGACAGATCAAATACTCCAGTGTGTCTTTTGCTCTGTTTACCAGATGTGGTTACCCACTATAACCAACCCTTCATGTCAGCTGCTTTCCTGGCACCTGCCCTGTGCTGTAATTCCGTCTGTGCCCTGGGGAATGGACGTGCTAAATTTGTCTTTTAAACACTGTGAAACTGTCACACAAACTGCCCTGCATTTGACAAGAAATCCAAACACAATTCATTAAGAAACACATACAAGTCAAGTACTCATACACCTGAAATTCTAGACTGAATCGCAGGATAACATGATTGTTAGCATTTCTGTAATACAATAACAAATAAGCAAGCACAGCTTTCTTAATTTTCACCTATGTTTATAATAGAAATCTTTGTAAGAAGAATCAATAACCCCAGTTCTTAATAAAGAATGATTTTAAAGATTGTTTCATGTACTGAAGTATTTTTTTACCCTAAAGAGTATTTATAAAATCTCAAATGAAAAATATGCCACTGTGTGTATATAATACACAAAGTGGTACAGTTCAAAAACAGGCGTAAGGCTTTAATGACCGATGGCTACTGATGATTCAGTTATAATAAAGGTTATGAGTCTTGCCTGACACCAATAAAAGCTATTAAATGTTTTTATGACTATGCAAGCATGTAGTGAATTCAGTGCAACTGTCTTGATAAAAATCTGAAAAGCCTGTCACTTAATTTAACTCATTTTGCCTATGCACAGAGACATGAAAAGTACTTGCTACTCCACCCTCTGTCCTCCTCTCATTTTAAATGTGTACAAGAGAGATGTTAATCTTTGGTTACCTCTGTATATTTGTAGCACTGCTCAGCAGTGCATTCTGCTTTGCTGGTAGGATTGCTGAGAGCAAAAATTATAGGACGTTTGTTTAAAGCAGCCATATCCTGAAGAATTTGTTTAGTAAAAGCACCACCAATTGCAGCAACTCCTAAAGAAGAAAAACACACACATAACAGTAGGCAAATGAAATCAGTTCAAGGTTCTTGTAAAGGAACAGAGCTCTTTTTACTGCTTATCTCCCTCTTTAAAATGGAGTTCAATCTTTTTCCTAAAATGTGGTTAAAGTTTTGTATAAAAGATTTTGCAACAGTGAAACTTCAGTATTATCTGTAACATAAGGCAGAACCTATTCACCCCTCTATGATTTGATGAATTTCTCCTTTCACTTTTTTGAGGCCCTTCATATAAAATGGAAATGTGTCTCCCAACCTGCAGGTAAGTTCAGTAAGGAATAGACAGATGCAAACCTGGCTCCTGAAGTCTTATGCAAAAGATTGAATAGTTTCTTCCAAATCCAGTGTGTCAGATTTCAGTCTTTTCTGAATGACAAGCTCCTTGGAGGGAGGTGAAAGGGGCCCTCACTTCACAGAGCTGGCTAGAAGGTCATGCTGCAGGACTAACATTTCTTTAAGGCACCTCAGAGTGTTTTCTGACTGATTCCACATGAGGTATGGTATCATCTGTCTCACTGTACTGTTTTTTGCAACTCTGAGCCATCTGTACTTCACCTTCTATGAATGGACAAGAATGCTTAGATGCAAAAGCTCTGCTAGACCAGCTGGGCCACTCTATGTTTGATGAACAGTTATGGCAGCCAAGATTTTGACCTACTTATATAAGAGCCTGCTATACACCTTGGTTTATGGTTAAATCTTCAGCTGCCAAATGTTTGATGCCTTCTAAAACTGCTTCTTGACAGCCAATATTAAGAATGACAACTATCTTCAGATATAAAGTCAAAACAAAATGCTCCTGGTGCCCTGAGGAAGATACTGAATGGCCAGTCACCCAAACCAAAAATCCCCAATATTAGTTTCCACTGCTGTTTCTGATGGCAGAGCCTTGATTATACAGAACTGATAAGAGATAGAGACCTTGAGGGAGAGTCACATAGTTTTATATATAAAAATTACACATAGCAAACATCCGTATTTCGTAACAGCAAACTCCCTAAGCATCCACGCATCTTTATCTACACAAATCATCACAGATCATTCAATCTATTGTTCTGTTCCTCTAGCTTTTTCAGCCTTGTATTCTGCTAATTAGATTCTCCAGACCACTTGGTCTTTGTCTTACAATCATATCTACCTGTAGCATAGGAAAAGATAAACCTCATTTAACTCATTCATGATCATTGCCAAAAGGACCATGTAGTCTAGGCATAGTCAAAAAGGTGGCTCTTAAAATGTAGGATAGTTTTCACTGTGGCATGTCAGTTTTTCTAGCATCTGGTGAATGATTTTACTAGCCAGATAATCCTCAAGTTTAAGATATCTGTATAAAAAAACCATGATTCAAGAGTACTTGCAGCTCATTCCTGAAACTGTCACTGCAATACTACAACCAAACTACAGAAAGCTGAGCAATCCGTTACTGAGATCACAGTCCTGCAGCTTTTACAAAAGAAAAAGTTTTTGTAAAATCTGCATTTTGGTGTGCATAAAGGACGGCTGGCTAAGGACCTAGATATGAAGGAAGACTCAGATACAGCACGCTCGTATTCACACAGTTTGTATGTGCTTAGCTCAGTTTTCTCATTAAGTTTGAGGTTATTTGTATTACACCATCCACATTAAATCAGAAATAATTTAGGAAGGTGGTAAGGTCCTCCATCAGATGTTTAAATCAAGTTGGATTATTCCTCCTTTAAAGTGTGGCTCAGGGAGAAAGCAGTGTTACATGCTTGGATAGTTACTATTTGTTCAGTTACTTTAAATAGAGTCCATTATGCACCCAGTGTTTGCTACAAACACACAAAGGCAAACTCTGTTCAGAGGAACTTGATCTTGTCTTCAGACAAAGCCACATCCCCATTTTGATTCAACAAGGAATAAGGTCATTGCTTTAAAGTCAAAGAAATCACCTATTAGCACGGACGGTTTTATCTCTCTAACAATATCTTCTAGATTCTTCATTTCAGCATGTTCATGGGCAAACCGCTGCTTCTCAGGCGTTAATGAGGCACGCCCCTGAGTAAGGAACAAAAAGAAAAACGTATTTATTTTAAGTTTAATGGAACCTAATATCCTGGGATAATCGGTTTACAAAGTATCGGGTTTAACATGTCCTATTTTAATTTTTACTTTTGCATCTATCATATTAGACAAAGTTACACTGTGTACAGCTAACATGCTTAGGATAATTTAGGACTAATCTATTGCTCTAAGCCGTAGATAAATTCAATAATTTTACATTATATTCAAAGCAGCTGTAGAACACCACTGTATTAACAATTATACAAAAGCATCATTAATTTCTTCTTTAAAGCATTCCTAAAGCTGTTTTACACATTAACATTTACTCAAATGCTTAAAATTACTAATGATAAAGCATAAATATATTTATAGAGCAAACAGTACAGATATGCCAGGGTGTAGGGGAATGGATTAATACCTTAGCAACACAAAAATAGTTTCTTCCAGGTTTTTCAGTTTTGCTCTTGTCTTAAAAGAACAGAGACTCCATGGGTTGAGCATATAGACTGTAGGGGAACCTATATTTTGCTTCACATTACTTAAGTCACTCACTATTAAGGATGGAATAAAAATAATTCTAACCAGATGTCTGGTGCACTGTTTTTACATTAAGAAAATTGACTCAGCTGTGAAACAACTTTTGCCCTGATCTCTATCGGCAATTTCCACCCACCAATGCCTGACAAGGTTTCCAAATGGAATATGATAAATGCAGGAGAAAGGGCTATAGAGTATCACTGACAGGCACTGGGCCACAAAGAGGATTTGAGCTCAGTCTAGGTAACGTGGAGTGCAGGGCAAGAAAGGGCCAGACTTTGTGAAAATTAAATTAGTTGTCTCAATATGCAGAGTTCTGTCTGTACAGAGGCATCCGAAAATTTCAGCGGAAGAGCTTAAACGTGTACACTCCACCCCTCGTTTCAGTCTCGTGCCTGCAGAAAACATCACTGCAAAAGCACTTTTCAAACACAAATCTAGAAGATGGTTCCAGCCCCTCAAACATCTTACAATTTCAGACAGAAAGAAGCAGATTAAACATATAGAGAAGTACACGAGGAAAATTGAATGCTAAGTGTAATTTTGACCAAATAGCAAGAGCAGATATGTATCGGTTCCCCAGCCACACCTTTTCCAACTGATAAGAGGAAAGTTTCCTTCATCTTAGCAAGTTTATTAAGACTACACTGAAGCACTGGAACAGAATTCATTCCAAGATTCCACCAAAGTCTGAATTTGACAATTTCAGTTCAATTTAGGGCTGCATATACCACTGGATGTAAGTCAGGATTAGCTTTTTCATGGTACGTTTACTCAATTTTAACAAAACCAAGAAAGTTGATGCAACATTTCAGACCACAATTCTGCAATGTGGCAACGTGTGGCTGTGCCAGTCCCATGACAAAAGCTCCTCTGCTGGTCCTGGGACAGCCACTGCCAAGGGCTGGTGGGCAGAAGAAAAGGCTGTTTGCCATTTCCAGCTGCAAGAAAAGCACTTCCATCCCAAGGGTACCATAGGAAGCCACAGAAGGCTGGTTTGTGGTTGGCGCTGACAGAGCTGGTCTGCCTCACAGGATGCCAGCTTCTCTAGGCTCATCTGTGATCACAAGGAATTTCCAGAGATTTCTCCAGATTTTTATGTCTGGATGGCCCTAGGCAGAACTTAAGTGTTCTCCTAGAGCCATTAGCACAGGAATACCAAGATATGGGCACTTGGTTTCCTTTGTGGATAAAATGTGAAATTCTCGGCCTCAATAATTTTTGGTATATTCCTGCTCAAATCATTCCACCATGAATACACACACTTTGCAGTCTGCCATTTTCCAGCATCCCAGCAGATGTCCCCACAGTCTGCACATGTGCTTTACCCCCATCTCATTTTAAAGCAGGAATTTTCCGTAAAGTTTTCAGGGGAAAAATATGAAGCTTTCTTTTCGGTCAGCAAAGAAAAAAACAAAAAGGCATTTATGACTTCCAGGCCAACAGCTTGTTGCTAGGAATAACTCAAAATACTACAATAAAAGCCATTTTTCATTCTAAACCTTTGGTTGGACTTGGGGGCAGATTTCCTGGGGAGCCAGGAATGGGTGCTGTGGGCTACCATCCGATCTCAGACTGCTTCTTCAGCTAGTTCCTCAATGGCTTACCACGTTGCTGTTGAAGAAGTCGGTTTTTGATGGCTTAAAAAAACCCAACCTCTAGTAGACTGCCTTGGGCTACCAAGATAAAAAAAATCACCACCAAGAGCTGTGAGCAGCTCATCCTTCAGGCTGTCATGGTCTGGTTGTTCTGAGCACCTCCAGGACCTGTAAATCTGGGCAGATCATTTGGGAAAGGTGACCTTTGATTATTTCCACGGTGCTTAACAGCCAAGAGGTCAGGCTGACACCTTAGGGGATAAAAGTGTTGATACTCTTTCATTTTCGTTTTTAGTAAAAAAAAACCACCCTAAATCCTTCATGAAGCAGAGTTACTTCTTCATACAGTTTTACACTTGATTGGCTTTGGAGAAGGTACCTGAGTATTTTAAAATTAACATAATGACAGAGCTGTTAAAACACTTACTGGTGCAACACCAAGGATTCAGTGTCCTGGTGTTGACATTCATCTCTCATTTAATTAGCTGCAAAAGAATACTCAAACATTAAAGATGTGATCCACTGCAACATTTTTCAGGCCACTAGCTAGTGAGATTAGTGCTAGCCAGATGGGTCAGCTTAGGTCAGATTCACTTCTGCCTTATCTTAATTTCTACCTGCTCTTAATTTCACCATTCTGGTTCTCAACCCAACCAACAAACCCAAAACAAACAAACAAACAAACAAAAAACCCACTCAAGTCAAACCCCAAACAATTTTAAATGTATTTCTTTATTCAGCTTTGGTCTGAATTAGCTTGATTCCACTAGTCAGAATGAATCATGTCTCCAAGTAAATATTTTTCTAGTATATTAACCAAGAATGAAATATTAAATTATGTGGCTTAGCAAAAATAACAACAGCTATGTACATAGAGATTTTTGCTTGGAAAATGCTTCTAAAAGAAATTCTATGGTTAAGGGCTTTTAGAATATATATTTTAAAATCGATTAGAATCATGGAATGGTTTGGCTTGGAAGGGAATTTTTAAAGGTCATCTAGTCCAAACTCCCTGCCATGGACAGGGATAGCTTCCACTAGACCAGGTTGCTCAGAGTCCCATCCAGCCTGGCCTTGAACATTTCCAGGGATGGGGCAGCCACAGCTTCTCTGGGCAACCTGTGCCAATGTCTCACCACGCTCATTGTAAAAAAAAAAAAATCCTGTTGATATCTAACCTGAACTGACCCTCTTTCAGTTTAAAACTATAATCCCTTGCCCTATTACTCCATGCCCTTGTAAAAAGTCCCTCTCCAGCTTTCTTGCAGGCCCCTTTAGGTACTCTAAGACTGCTAGAAGGTCTCCCTGAAGCCCTCTGTTCTCCAGGCTGAACAATCCCAATTCTCTCAGCTTTTCCTCATATGAGAGGTGTCAGAAATGTACTTTAATTGTTAATTCAGTGATCCTAAAGGAACTACATAACACCTCCCTAAAACGGGTGTCCAAGACTTCGAGACCAGACAGTTGATTTGGTCAGAAAATTCTGATCATTCATAGGATAGTGCTTTAGGTAGTATTTTTTTTCTCCCCAAACTGACAAATTCTTAAGTTCTGCTCACCACCAAGTAGAGAGGTGGCAAGAGCATGGCTAGCTTTCCTCTGTGCCCTGCCAACAGGGCAAGTAATGGCTCACAGGAAGAAACAATTCAGTTTTGTGTGTCTTAACCTCAAACTAAGGGGTTTCCAGTCCACTTAGTACAAGCTTCCAGACATCCATCTCTGAATGCCTAGAGCTGGAATAAGAAATTACAGAGTTTTTGTCAGTCAGCAGAAAGAAGAGGATGGAGCCAAAATGCAGAAGTCTCAGTTCTGGTTTTGTGTGGTTTGCTGTCTTGTCTCCCTCCTGACACTGGAGACATGCAACATGTGTGGACATGTCATTGTTGAGCTGCCCTAAAACATCTTCCAGAAGCACAGAGCCTGTCTTTTGACGTTTCCACTTCCAGCCATGGTTTAGCCAGCCTGTCTACTCTGGCTGCTAGGAAATGAACTGTGGAGGACCAACACAAGGCAGCAAAAATCAAGCAAAAATCCTTGCATCTCCATAATCCTAAGATCCTAACATGGCACACAGCTCACTGGTATTTCCTTTCTTCTCCTATTAGGAAAAAGAAAAAATGTGAAATACTACATACTAAGAAGGAATTTGAATGAGCTCTGATGTACGAAGCTCTGAATTTTTTAAGTAGAAACATCATCTTCAATCACATTCAGATTTGTCTTCTAAGTCCACTATCTTGCTCTTTTAGCATTATTAAAAATTCATTCAATTCAATGTAAAGGGCTCAGAAAAATCAGCTCAAACACACCCCTCTTCAGTACAACAAGCCTCCACACAGTCTCACTGTTTCACTGAAGCACTTCAATGCTCACCAAACAGGGCAGAGATTTTTTCCAGGGCTTCTTAGCAGATGTTATTGCACTGTAGTTCAAACAGCTGTATGAGGACTCATCTAGGTCAGACATCAGCTGTCTTAAGTTGTATTATGTTTTCTATTATGTATAACATACATAGATGTACATAAATATGCATGTATCTTTCTTCCATCAAGTGATACTCCTCAAATCCAAAAAGGAATTCTTTCACCACTAAATCCGCAGGTGAACTCACAGATTTAATGTGATACCTGTGCAGCTGTTCAGAGGGGAAAATACAAACTCACAAACTCTTTCAACAGAAAGAAGGTAAAGTTAGAAAAAGAGACTATACATTCTTCTTGCTTTTACTTCCCAAATGCACTCAGCAACCCGAGAAAGAAATAAAAAAAAAGCACCAACATTTCCTTATACTTTGCAATGCTATATATTCTCGTATGATTTTCTTATCTTTTATAGAATAAGTAATTTGCTAAGGGTATTATAAGAAATGTGCTTGAATTTAAAAAAAAAACACGAACAAATCAAAACCAAAAAAACAAAACGAACCAACCAAAAAATACTAAAAGCTAATGTATTATGGTGGCAATTGTGGTATCTTTAAAGCATAATCAGGCTGTCTGAATGAACTATGCAAAAAATTTTCACTTGAATGCTGAAGGTTGAGAATAACACTCGAAAAGAATAATAAACCTTACATCCAAAAACTCAGTGAAAATTTCAGAAATTACTCGAGGCGGGGGGAAGTATTGCCTCTATCACAGTATAATTCTGTACAATGAAACATATGGTCTATTTTGGATTTGAACAAAAGAGAACAAAGCAACCTGAAAACACATATACTAGAAGTCACCGTGCTGTCTCAGATGGAAAGTAATATAAGCTAAATATTAGCAAATGAATTACAACATAGACTGTTAAATCAGCAGATGAAGTACAGAGATAAAGAAACAATAGCAGCATTCTCTGATTAAGACATTATGTATGAAAGATCTTGGCAATCCTAAAATGTCTATACTCCCCAGCGGATCAGAGTCATCGGTATTATATATTATTACTAAAAATACTAAAACACAGTCACTTGGACAACAGGACCTTTCAATTCAAGGAGCAAAAGGAAGTAACAGGACTCGGTAATTAACAGTTTTGTGAAAAAAATTGCTTGTGTGTTGGATTTGAAATGAAACCAGTTCTTAAGTTTTAGGGAAGGGTCCTGAAGTTTTTAGTTTTAGTGTCTGATCAACAGGGAACAGCTTTCAAACAAATGCACATCACAGTTTTCACAGAAAGTTACTCATATCATCATATTATAGCCAAATTGAAGCTTAGATAACAAACAAAAATGACCCATCAATAAAACCCTGAGAAAATTCATAGAAAACAGCTGTAAAAACAGGACTGCACAGCAGACATCTATATGGGATATTACAGAGCAGGAGGCAAATCTCGCAAGTACCACCACAGTGAAGTCTAATGCCATGGCCTCTTTGGGCTGCGTCTGTTGGGGCTGCCCCACGGCTGAAGAGCAGAGCAGCTCTAATGCCAGCGAGGTGAGAGAGGCAGCTGGGAAGCTCTCCAAGGATTGCTCTTTCCATCAGCTGGGAGGCAGCTGCGAATCAGCCTGAGCACCCTGACGACCGCACTGTCCCATATTAGAGGCAGCGCTGGCACTCGTCCCATCTCACAACCACGGAGGCACAAATCTATTTATATAAACACTTGCCTCCATTTGACTGTGTCAACTGCGGCTTATTTAAACAAGGGAACAGAGAGATCAGTACACAGATAAATTAATAAATTCGTTTGAGGTTCTTAAATACTGAAGACATGAGAACCACAGAAGACATGAGAACTGTAGACTAGAGAGCAAAGCAGTCCATTAGTAAGTAGAGTATTTCCAACTGCAAATATTTTGGTTTTATTTGCATTTTTCCTGTGAGTTTCCCACTGCAGAGTTAAGAGCAAAAACAAACAAAAAAGCAGTTGTGGAAAAAAAATGTGGTTAAGAGTCATGGGAGAAGGTGGTGAAACATCTCCCTTTTGGAAGATGGTCTCTAAATGGCTTTTTATCTCATTCATCACAAGTAAATCCGTGGTCTAAAGGTTGTTGAACCTTCTGGAGAGCTCTTGGCAGGGGCTGCAGACAGCTCTGGGACTTGAGGGAGCTCCCTGGGGAGCCCCACAAAGTCATGAAAGGGAAGGGACAGGAGAGGCAGAGAGAGCAGGCTGGGAGGGGACAGGCCAGGCTGTCCTCCGAGCCAGAGCTCCAGGACAGCATCAGGTACAAGGAGCCACAAAATGCAAAATAAGAAAGGTGGAGGTATGGACACAGACTCACTGGTCAGGGTTAACTGAAGTCCAGTTCCTGCAGGTGACAGGCACTCCTGTGCCACCTCATTTAGGAACCGAAAAAGCCCTCCCAAATCCCAGTACCAAAGCTCTAATTATAAAGTGACAGTGTCTCCTGATCAGACCCATCATCTAACACCTAAAGGTGAAGAGAACACATTAAAACCAGACCAGGCAACTTGGACACAG
Organism: Sclerurus mexicanus; assembly: GCA_013396755.1. Classification (NCBI taxonomy): domain Eukaryota; kingdom Metazoa; phylum Chordata; class Aves; order Passeriformes; family Furnariidae; genus Sclerurus; species Sclerurus mexicanus. Next base: position 1,511,955 of record VWZF01002706.1, on the reverse strand, counting down.
AACAGTTTGTTGCCAACTGTATGCAAAAACACATCGTGAGGAGATAATGGCATAATGGTTGGCTGTAAAAGATACAATTTAGGTAAGAAATGTAATTGTGGTGTTGACTTTTAAACACCATGTTAGAAGATTAGGGCTGTTTAAGCCCTGTGAAAGTTATAAAGTACCCTTTCCGTGTAAATAAGCACACATTTTCGTTGTGTCTCTTTAAGAGAAACACTCCACCAATCATCCTTTTGCCTCATCCTCATTTGTTTTCATACATTACTCACCAAGCATGAGTAATGCCAGGAGGGTTCAGAGACAAATTAATGCGTTTCCTTTTTGCAAAACTTATACTTTGTGTAGAACATGATAAATGAAAGATGAAGTGCACGCATTAATTCCCCAGATATCAAAATAACTGACAAAGCAAACAAGGATTGCCTCATTGGGATGTTACATGAGAAAAATAAGGCAGAAAGTGCTTTGAGTGACTGTGGTGCTTTGGAGATATCCAAGGCATTGCATCTTTGCTAAAATATAAATTTTTATTTTTTTTTTTTTGGCTCAAAAGGTCCTAGCCAGTTGCAGTCAGCCAGAAAAGAACTGATCAAGAACAGAAGTGTCAGAATAATGGACTGTGGATAAAAAGAAAGGTAGAAGTTATTAAAAGTTAGCAGAACAGGCAGTCAGAACATTAAGTGGTATATAAAAGTTAACATTAAAACCATTATCAAATTAGTACCCAGAATGAAATAGAAACTTTTTAAAAGAGTCATTATTGATAAAATAATTTAAAAAATCAGTAACAATCAGTCTGGATGGGATTCAGTTCAGTATTACAATACTATTTAGTTGTGGCCTCTGGAGACTCTTTCACTTGTTATACGAGGTCTGCTGACTCTTATGGGAGTGACCACAACTATATGGCACCGAAATTCTGGTGTCAGTCTGCAATGTCCCTCTTTCTCTTCTATCTTTCTCTAAGCAAAGACTCGAACTATGTATGTACCCAGCTTTGACCAAACCATAAACTTAAATCAAGGTCATATCCACTGACAATTAATTGCTTGTGAGGATCTTTTCCAAATAAGATTGCTAGGGATAATGAAATGGGAGAAGGAGGAGGGAAAATGTTCTTGTGCTTGCCATACAGGGGATTAGATCACACATCCAGTGGACATTTAAAACACAAATCACTCGACTAGACACAGGTATTACTGTGCTGAACTAGTAAGGATAGAGTACCAGACTGTCAAAAGCAACATTGCTCCATTTTGACATACTCTTTAAAATTCAGGATAACATTCATGCCTATGCAAAGGAACTTCTTTTGTGCACTAGAGATTACCTGAGATACAAAAAGGGATCTCTGCCGGGGGCACCTCCTCCCTCTCCTTCTCCACTGATCTTGGCGTCTGCAGAGCCGTTCCTCTCACATACTCTCACTCTGCTCTTCTCTGGCTGCAGTTACATCTGCGCATTGACTTTTTCCTTTCCTTCTTAAATATGTTATCACAGAGGTGTTACTGTCGTTCCTCTTGGGCTTGGCCTTGGCCAGTGGCAGGTCTGTCTCGGAGCCGGCTGGCATTGGCTCTGCTGGACATGGGAGAAGCTTCTAGCAGCTTCTCACAGAAGCCACCCCTGTAGCCTCCCCATTACCAAAACGTGGTACATCTTCAAGTACACAGGAGTGCAAAAGCAACTTTAAAAGTGTCTTTTAATTAAACATTAAAATTTCCATTTAGAGGCACTGGGATCCTTAAGGCAGGAAGTTTCGAAGTGTCACACGGTTTAAGTGTGGCAAAATTGTAACAATATGATGATCTGCAAACCTTCCTCACCTACTTTTGGAAAACAACTAATTTCAAATGGTGAAAGCATTCTGGATACATTTTAAAAGACCAAACAACCCCAAACCGATACCAACAACGCTGTAAGGTCTCTAGAATAAAGTATAGAACATAGCTATAGACAGTATAACAAACGCAGCCTTCATCACCAGCTCTTTCACCACAACATAGCAGAAAAGTTGTTCATCAGGCTTGGTTTAATGAAAACAGATGGTTCCCATGGGGGGGGAAATAAAATTAACAGGAAAATGAAAACACAGCTGCACTTGAACTAAAATTAAAAAGCCACAAAGGAAAAATTCAGCAACAAAAGCCTGATAAGTGACTTCGTGGCAGCTTTTGAGGGTGGGGGAAAGAAGAAAAAGGTGGAAACTGCAGTTAGGTCAACAAAAGTTCCAGGTTATTTTATTTTAGTTAGAACTGGTTGAAATACTACAGAACGTAGACGAAGGGAGAAACAGTGTTTAAATCTATAATCGTGCATTGCAAAATTAATGATCAAAGGAGAGCAGAGGATATAAATGATGTAAAATTAGTTTAGCTGGACAAAGTAATTGCTGAGTCTTCAGAGATTCTGTAATTTCTCATACTGCTAAAGCAACAGATCAGAACGTTTCTAGGACTGAAAAGGTTTCCCTGCTTCAATTAAATCTCTTTTGATCAAGCAGGTTTTTGTGAGGCAAATTTGAAGGGGCTTTCATTGAACAGATTTCCATTGGTACATGTCCTTAGTAGTGTGTCAGTTCAGTTTATGCAAAAGGTGGTTCACTGGTGATCTATGCTGTGGCTTGGCAATCCTTATTTTGCAATAATGAAAAGGTTGCTAACAACAGAGTCCTGATTGTACAATATTCTCATAAATTTTCCCCATTTTACTTCTCTTATCTCATTTCTAAAAGTTTGGAAAGTCTTTCAAGGCTTGCAGCACTTTTCTGCAATCAGCTAAAGCCAAAATAATTTCCTAAGTGGACCTAAATCACAGCATTCTCTCTCAGGCCAGAAAAAGGAATGAAGAATAGCTTAATTATTTACTTGCTGTATATCTTACTTCCCGGCAGTTGAATCTCAAGCCCCAAGAGCTGACATTGTATCTTCTTTCTTTTGCGGGAGGGCATTTTTATTTTATTTTTCTTACTTTTCAGGGGAACATTTTGCTGCAGAAGAAAGCCAAGAGGGGACTTGCAGAGCCCTGGACCAAGGACATATTTCCTTATGCCCAGCTCAAGCCTTGCACTGACAGATCTCCAGCTTCTAGATCCAGCAGGCTCTTCACAAACACAGCGCAGCAGTAAGCACCCACTCATTCTCAAGCCTCCCATGATGGCTAGATGGGAAAACTAGTGCTTCCAGGTCTTCCAGGAACACAAGCAATGATCTGAAACCTGCACCGTTGGCTCCTGCTGCTTGCGTCAACATCTGGCCACAAAATCAGCCCTAATCTACCTCAGACAGCTGTTATGTCTGGCTATCACAAACAGTTCACAAATATACTCCAGGCAGGACATGAAATTCAGTGGACTGCTTTTTGGACAAAACCCAAGTTAGAGCTCCACCAAGAAGAACAAGCAGAGGAAAGGAACATTGAGGCTGTGCGGGACACTGATTGGTTTTGGCACTGCTTGAGAGTGCAGAAGCTAGGAGGTGGTGAGGAAAGTATGCAGTCACCAAGTCACTAAAAATTTAGAGCCTGTGAAAGGAATCGGTCGCTGTGTACCAAGAGCAACAACCCAACTTCTCGGCTGACTAGCAAATTAGCAGTGAGAGGTGTAAAGAAGCAGGGAGAAGATATGAGGGAGAGAGGAGAAAGGCTGGTTAACCACCTCAACTGGACAGACATGCAACCAAGACCTGTTTTACTGCCTCAGGGCTGTGAAGTTCCCACACTTCTGCCCCTGTCAGTTTGTTTGTAAACAGTACCAAGAGGTGATTTTAGCTCAGTTGTATTACTTGATAATCCCAGTCTCTATGGTGGAAGAAATGGTGTGACATGCACATTCCCCTTAGGCAACCTCGAGGTTTCAACAGCCACAGACAATACACAGGCAGTCAGTCATCTATGTTTGGATGCAAAATCACTTTAAGATTATTAGATGAAAAGCAAAATGATTAAAAACACTCATTAAAAACAAACAAACAAAAACAAAAAAACCCACTCCAAACCAAAAGCACCTGTGCCCTGGATAGTGGCAAATACCTGCATTCCTCTGTACCTGATCAGGCTACTTTTGTGCCTTCTGGCAAGAGACGTCCAAGATGACCTTAGTAATACTCTCCCATCTCGGAGTCTGTGATCCTACTATTTTCCCCCTAACAGTATGAGTGAAAGGTGCTGTGATGCTGTTCAGTAAGCCAATAGGTATTGACTGTGGAATGCATCCTCCTGATGCAAAGGTATATGAACCACAAAAGATCTTTAGTATCAGATACTTAAAGAACACCTTGCAAAACAAACATGACCCCAAATACTGCAAACCAACCAGTAAGGTGAAAAAGCAAAGCCAACTGGCCTTTCATCCATTTCCTTTAAGTAGCTCACAAACTATTAAATACATAACCACCTTTTAAAACATACCAGTTTCTTTATTCTCGCACATGGAATTCATAAATTTCTTTATTTTGGCACATGGAAGGAATGAGGTAAGAGTGACTGATGAAGTGTCTCAGCAGCTTCCAATTGTGACCAGTGTTGATAGCACTGCAGACCACAACATCTGCAACATGAGCTGTATGGCTGTGCAGAGAACCTATTTGTTGCACCGTACCTCAGTTCTTGCAGAAGGATGACTTGCCTGCCACCCTAATAATCTATGTATGTCTTTGTGCAAGACTGTGCTCAAAAACAGTAGTCTCATTAACACGGGAAATATTAAACCTCTAAGTTGAACATTTCTTTCTTCACACCTTTTTTAATGAACTGCTGAAAAATTCTCTTCATTATGTGCTCGTCCCTAATAAAATAGCACAGGAACTCCAAGCATAATCATTCCCCATCCTGAAGTAACATGGGAGTCTGTCATAATTCAATAAACTTTAGAAAAGAAAAATAACTTGCTATGCCAAGAGAGATATATTGTTGTAGTTGCTTTCACAAAGAATATGTTCTTGTCTTTATCTACAGAGAGCAAGTAATACCATGATGTTTAAAGGAATTATAAAATTATATTACCTTTACTACTAATCCCTTTGAGTCAACCAACCATATCCTTTTGGTAGCTGTCTCTTTGGATACCCTTTCTTTTTCCATAGCCATAACAACGAGGTTTGCTATCCCTAGTGCAGCCTGAAGGAAAAAGAAAAGTAGTATAAAAAACAAGAAATAAAAGAAGTGCCCTGCTCACTTGCTTCCTTTACCCACTATTTTGGGGTAAGTTTCTTAATTTTATTAAACAATAAAACTGAATCATTATTTTTTCATTAAGTAAATGTAATGAACTGTTGCTACTATTTGGTAATTAGAAACCATAATGCAAAAAAATAGCATAAATAAATCTTAAATCATACAGATAAATCATAATACAGATAAATCCTCACATGGCACTTAGAGTGTGGAGAGTGCGATAAACATTTAAACTAGAAAATGCTAGAACTAACATTTATTCCACCTAATAGCACTTACAGCCCTGGAAGTGCTCAAGGCCACGTTGGATGGGGCTCTGAGCAACCCGGTCTAGTGGAAGGTTCCCTGCCCATGGCAGCAGGGGTGGAACTAGATGATTTTTAAGGTCTCGTCCAACCCAAATCATTCTATTATTCTATGATATTCATCTCAAAATGCATTAAATATTTTTTCTTCTTTGAAATTTTTGTAATTTAATCCAAAGGAATTCACAGTCTGCATGCCAGACAGTACAACACAAAATGTCCTAAAAGACCTTTTGCTCTTATCTTCTTTGAAAATGTCTGTCAGGAGTGTAAATCTCCTTTTACCTACTATTCATGTGTTTTGTAACTCTAGACTTGGCTGTGCTCCCAGTGAAAGTAGGGGTGAGAAAAACTCACTTACCAATATTTTGCTGAAATGTGTATAATTCTTACTGGATTTTATAATATTTCATCCAACAGATCAAATGTCATATGGGTACAGATTGAAGACAAGGCAACAAAATGAGCCAAGAGACCACTCAGTATTTCTGATTACTGACTCACATACCTATTTATGGGGTTGATTCTGTTTCCTGTTCACTGTGAATCAAGTTAGATTCCCATTTTTTTGTTAAGAAATAAGTAGTTTTATTAAAAATGAGCTCCTGCAGGAAGGATTACATCTACTGTTATCTCTTTGCAGCAGCAAGCACACTGACAATACTAAAAAACTAAACATTAGCCTGTGGGTTCATCTGTCTGTTGAACATGGAGCAAACCCAGGAGAAGGAACTCCAAAGACATGGATAGCCTTGATCCACTAAGCCATCGACACACAAGACATCAATACAAATAGTTCTGGAAACTGCAGACATAGCACCAAATATTTCATGAAATTAAAGGAGTCTGCATGGGGTTGAAGACTTCATACAAGAGATGGCAAGCCACACTGGAGGTAAGTGCAACCTGTGTGTCAGTGTCTTAGAAATTAATACTGAAACATTAGTATAAAAAAATAATGGGCATAAAAACCTTCAGAAATGGATGACCTCAACAGGCAGAATACTGAAAAACTATAGTCAATGACAAAAAAAAATTCAAAAGGACATTGCTTTTTACTAACACTGATTTGTGTAAATATGTTTCATTTACTTTCTATGCTGTATTTCCTCATCCTTCAAAGCAATTTTGTTTGTTTATATTGAAAGCAGTTCAGTAGTTTACAGCAGAAAAGCTAAAACCTGAAGTTATAAAAACAGATCTCAAAAAAATATCTTATGAAGAATATATGGTTTGATTAGATGATCAGAGTAAGTTTACATTTGAATTATAAAACAGCCTTCAATATGTGTTAGTGATCATTCTACCCATTTAATCATCTTGTTAGGTGGACACATAACTTGATAAAATACTAAGAAAAATTATCATAGCACAGTTTTTCCTGATGTATAAAAATACACACCTCTCCAGCTCCCTGGAACAACACTGTGTGATCTGACAACCTGTTCTTGGTAATACGCAGAGCTGCGAGAAGACCTGCAACAGCAACAGATGCAGTTCCTGAAATGAAAAAAAAAGAGTATATTTGATTATTCTGGACACAACTGCAAAATGTAACATTTTAAATAATTCCACAGTACCTTTTGGCTAAAAGATACAATTAGCGAGGGTAGTAACAAATAGTTCAGTGGAACTGGAGTTTGCTCTACTTTACACTTACGAAAGTTAAAGTAAGTGGGAATATTTTCATAGTAACATGAAGTAAAATACGGTTGATTAATTCTACTGTACGAGTGTAATGGCTGGGGCATTCAAACTACTATAGAATATTCTGGTTAAGACATTTTTTAGAAGGGAAGGGTATGAGAGCCCAGACAGAAGTATTTTAAAGGACTCCAGATACTTAAAATCAAGATATTGGTTTTATTCTTAAAATAGATATATTCCAAGTACAGTAAAATACAAGACTAAAATAAAACTTCACTTCTCATGGGGAGGTTCTCAGAATAGATGAACAACCTGAACATTTACAGAGAAGCAAAGGTGTAAGGCCAGCTTACTTAAGACTCTAGTCCACTGTGAAAGGAGTTGCAGCTTACCATCATCTAAAACATTGGAAGTGCCTTTTAAATCTGTCTTTGATTTATGCCACAGAGGGAAAAAGGCTAACATTTGGTTTTATGGTATAGCCTGTGGAGGCCTTTCTTCTCCAAATCAGAACCACAAAGAACAAGATACCTGTCTTTGAAAATTTTGGTCCTCATTGTGAGACACAGCTATTAATAAAAGGTTGGCCAATAAAGAGAACTCCAGCAGGCATCTAATCCAAACTTGTTTGAAGTGGCAGGATCAATCAGACCTCTGTGATTGCCCACATATCTTTGTCTAACTTGTCCCTAAGGTCTTCTTTCAACTGCTCTTGTGATGTCCACAGAAAGCTCTTCGAGTACTTAACCATACTTTTGGTTGAAAATTTCAAATTTAAATGTTTATTTTGTTCTTCTTCTAATTTGGTCTCTTATCTACTACTGGAAAACCTGTTCTTTTGTCTTTCCAACAAGTTATGTATTACATATGAAGACTAATGATGTCCCAGCTTGCTTTTCTTGTGTGGAACAATCCCAGTTGTTCCACTCTTTTGGAAAGCTATGTTTTCTAAAACGATTAGCACTCATTTCTCTCTGGACTGCTTCGTCTATTCCTTGATACACTACACCACAGGTGAACTGTCAGCACTGCTGAGTCTAGCTGTCAGCTCCTCTCATGCTCAAGAAAGCTGTATTTTAGTCACCAGGACCTCGTATCTTGCTCTTCTGACCCACAGATCGAAGGTGACTCCACCTCCCCAACAAAGCCTATGGAGGGGGAAGACTTTCTGTCTTGAATTACTGACTTCAGGCAACAAGACTGTATTTTTCACAAATTATTATCCTCACTAAAGCCCAGGTATAAGGTGGACCAAAAGAAAAACCCCAAACCAGTCAGACTTTATTTCTGTAAGGATCCATTAAATACTGAAAAAATGCTGAGAAAGTGCATTAGTTTTCAAAAAGTTCACAGAACCCATAAAGACATCCTGTGGACAGTGATATGGTAGTGAGGGAGATAATGCCAGCAGCAAAGTTGTGCTCAGTGTGTTTTTTTAAGAGGAGATTCTGCAGAACCAATATCAGACAGCACTGATTTCATCAGATTTGAAAAAGCTGTACCAGACATTAAAAATTAGGTATTGAAAACCAAAAAAAAAATGGGTTTCAACAGTGTTTGAAGAGTTATAGTGCTTATCTGATTCAGAGAGCTGAACCACAGGAATTAAAACAGAGGCCCTGAGAAGCCCAGATCTGGGAAAAACTGACTTCTTCCTTCTCCAGGCAGTGCCTGCCACTGACTGACCTTAGGAAACCAAAGATGAGACCACAGATATTTGATTTTGAGAGGCCTGCGATAACTTAAAAGGAGGAGGTCTGCTGGCTCCTTCAAAGCTGTTCCTGATCACCCGTGTCCTAACTGTGATTGCCTACAAGCCACTCGGTTGCTTTTGGGGGGAAAATTCACATTGCTACTGATTTTTCCTTCATAAAAGGTGTGAAATAGTTATGACTAGCCTTCCAGAAGCATGTGGCCCAGAATCTGCGCATTGTACATTTGCCCTCAACATGCAGCTCCCCTAAATTTGCTATTCACAATTTTACTTCCCCATAAACAGGGACAATTTTAAAGCTGAGAGAACAGTAATCTCCACATTAAACTCTAGGAGATGCTCCAAACAGACATTCATACTACAGGCACACAGACCATTGATTTTTAAAGACATGTAGCTAAGAGACTAAAAGAACAGAAGTAATAAGAAGCCTGGTACTGGGTATACCTTTCCTTAAATGACATCATTTGTGTGTTGAAGGCTGGGTTCGAATTTGTGGTTTATAGGTAGGATCAGATGAGTTTCAAGAATGGTTACTTTTTGAAAAATGAAAGGTAACACTTCATAGAATTTAAGAACACATTTCAAAGTTAGAAGGTCACTTTTTGAAGTAAATCCACCTGAACAGTTAAAAAACATGTGTTTTCAGAACTAAAAAGTTTATTATGTGCTTTTGATTATGACTTTTCCCTTCAGTCATCAGAAATACAGGACACCTTGTTCTCAGCCCACTTAATGTTTAGACCATACAAATTTGGCATTTTTAGTTATTTAGTCATTTTTATGACTTGTTCTGTCCTTCATTTACAATAAAAAAACTTAAAAACAGTTCCTCTAGGCATGCCTTTGGGAACAACAACCATCAGGCTGAGACACTTCCACCCCACATTCTCCAAGAACCAGCTCGTTTCTTTCCCAGATGAAATTAAGTCTTCCTCTGGCAAGCGCCAAATTGGCAAAGACCAAAAACGGCAAAATAGAGAAGCCAGAGTGTGCTCTCAGTTTCCCTTGGTACTCTACCAAACAATCTTCATAACCAGCAAGAAAAGAAACCCCATCCTCTCACTGGATGCCAAATTCTTACTTCTATTTTATATTACGCAGCTGTTCTTGCAGGGGAGGAGGAGGAGAGAGACTACACAACATATAGCTTATTCTTAAGACCATCAATCTGGTCTCCTAAAAAGGAAAGCTGAGCTGGAGCACTGTAAGGTCCCATTTCCAGCCCTTGAAGAGAGAAGTTGTGGCCACCTCAGCACCTTGCCCTCATCAGAAGACTCCTCAGAGAGCTGTGAAAGCTGCACTCCAAGTCACTTTTTTGGGAAACACCGTAAGTGTATAACAAATGGGAATGCAGGGACACCGTCCTGTCTTCATGGCCAATGTGCTGTTGCTAAGTTTGCTAACCAGCAAAAGGGCCTGCAATTAAGTATTACCAGTTGGGATACTTTTAAAAACTCTAGTAGGATCCCATCTTCTGTTTTAAGGAAAAGATACATGAAACATAAATAAAATACTACATTGAATGCCAATAACATTTTGCATTCATTATTTGCATGGGATGTGAGCTAGCATTACCTGTATGTTCCTATAAGGTTGATCCAGAACAAAGGTTATAACAGCAATATATAAAGACTTAAATATTCTCTCAAATCATGATTTGCACGGTAGTGCTCCAAAAAGGGTATTTAAAAGTAGTCCACACCAATTTCATTCAGCCTTTTTATTCTAAAAGGGATAATAACCCAGTTTATTAGATTACTGAACCCACTATCACTGCTGCTGGCAGTGGCTGTCATCACTCCTCGTCAGCAGCTTCCCTTATTCCTTCCTACTGAAAGGGGGGCACCGTCAGCCTGAATAGCAGATCTGTTTAACTGGAACTGCTCTGACTGACGGCATGACCTTAAATTTCACCCTGAATACGGACTCGAGTTCTTGAAAAGAATCAAAATGCAATTCACATCCATCTGCCAAAGCCTAACCACTGCACACAGACATTAGGAAGCAGAAACAGAATTTTGCTGCTTTTCTGACTGTCATTGCTATAGGCAGCAGAGAATTGACTTGGCCCTCTCCTACAGAGTACAGGTTACATCCCTTGTGTGCAGAATAAGACAGGCATTGCTCAGGGATATGATTTTGAAAACTCATCCTATTTTCCACAGATTTCTAGAAGAATAACCAAAGCAAATTTAACAAAGGATATTTTTCTAAAGCAGTGTCAACGACAGCGAACATTTCGTTATAGTTTTCTGGAAAGGTGAGTCTTTTAAAAATACAATAGATGTGAAATTTTAAGGTACACCATTCTATACGAGTCTTTGTTTTCTGTGTAAGATTCTTTAGCCTTACTTATTATTGTAAACTGTACAACTAAGCATGAACATGCCAAAGGAAATCTATGGCCTTTTGGGGTTGGCATACTGTAAATGCTTTGGAGCACAGGGTATTCTTTCAGCAGATACACAGCTGAAGAAAGAAATGGTGAAAAAAAAAGCCTCGAAACATGGGGAATAAGAACTTTGTTTATACTGGATGTAATTTAATTTAAATTAGCAAGAAATAGTTTATGGCACTGAAGCATTAGTCCATTATTTAGTCTCAAAAAATAAAACTTGTAATCAGGTATTAGTAATTGCTTTATGTAATTTGACTTATCTCATCTTAAAAAGCTAGTAAACAAGAAGAGGGGAGAACTTTCTGCAGCACATCCTAAAATCTGAGGTATTTATTCTGGACTAAAAGATTAGGAAGCGGTAAAATTCATATTTCTCAATACACAGCATAACAGAAATCATATGTTAACATGGCCAGTCATCCAAATAGCACTTCATAGAGTGCCAGGGGAAAAAAATCCATTCCCATCTCCTACACTTGCCAGGGAAAAAAGTGAGAGTGAAAATCGTATCAAAAAGAGGGGAAAGACTCTAGGGAAGGGTAATGTGTCCTTTATAAAACAGCAACTATTTGAGGTATTTGGAAAGGGAGAGTGAGTCCCAGCAGCAGAGGGTGGCTCTGACTGGGAGGCCATTTGGTGCAAGTCCTTGCTCAAGCTGGTTGCAAATGGACTTCTTTTTTAAACCCATAAGGAGAAAAAAAAAATGAAAAAACAAGCATACTTGTACATACACATTCTTGTAGATACACATGGAAAATTATACAAAAGCTACAGTAGGGGAGTTACGTGAAAACATACTGATTTCAATGTAAATTTACCACTGAGAGAGGTGATAGATGAAGAGGCAATATCCTGAATATACAGAAAGAAAAACACACTTCACATAACCCTACAGCGTATGTCTTAATAGATTTTTTTTTAAATTATTTTATTTCAAAAAGCTCAATGTGCTTCACTTGGAAGCATATGTCTCTTCATATTATGAAAGATTTTTACTGTTTGCACATCATATCAGAGTTTGAGATATACAATATCAATATATGAGCTATTACATGCCATTCAACTTTGCATTTCTCAAATTCTTGCTCAGAGAACAAATTGGAAGCCCCACGCCCACCACCACAGGAGCAACAAACCCCAAACCTTCTTTACAATTCAATTTCAAGAACTGGAATTTCCAGGTACCAAATGTATACTTTTTAATGTTAAAAAGAATTAAATCTTAAAAAGGAGATCCCTTGTAACAGAGGAATTTTGATTTCTGAGAATGGTACTGACAATGCTAAATGGGTCATAACATAACTTCCAGATATAATTTTCCTATTTATTCAAATGGAAGTCTGGTGAACATTTAGCACATATTTTAAATCAAAGCACACATGTAAAATTAAATAATAATCTTAGGTTATATATGCTCTATGTTTTTAAGTCTCTTTCTTTTCATAAGATGTTGATGCAATTAAGCAGCACAGCTGTTAAAAACTAATGACATATAAGGTCGTGATACCAAAATTAATTCCAATCCAGTGCAATCTCTCCAAGTAAATATTTTTTTTGGCATAAAATACAGGCTCTGTGTCCATAATGGGGGGAAGCATTGTGGGCATTGTGAGACAGAGAAACACTTTACATAGATTGGCTTATACTGCAGGAAAAGATGAAACCAATTGAAATAATTGACCTGCATGCAGGCGGCAAGGCTAGAGAAATCCATGCCACCCTTTGAAATGTACCCATGTCAGCGATGACTACAACCAGCTACCACATGATAAGCACAGAGAGACCCCACATAAATGCACTACCCTAACGATGTGCCAACATGCTTTAAGCCCTGGCTGTGCTTGAGTAGCAAAAACTCTTCCCAAAGACACACCAAAACTAAAGCAGGTGTGGAAAGGGAGCACCGTGGCACCCCACGTTGCCCCAGCTGGGTTCGGAAGGGACAGGCAGGAATTACCCCAGCCAATCCCACCCATAAGCAAAGATTTCAGACACTGCAGTCCTGGCCTTGAACCTAGGACTTCTTCTTAAGCAGATCTTAAGAGTCTTCCCCTGCAGCAGGGAAGGGAACCAGATAGTTTCTCTAAGGGGATTTTCAAGGCATGAATCCCAACCCCGCCTCGTTCTAGGGTGAGCGGCAGAGAACATCTTCCCCCCGATAAACAGCTTTCTTTGGCAACACAGGCCCCAATTCTTCTGGCACTGGTGCATTCCCAGGCAGAGGTTGGAGAGAAAAAAAAACCCCACATATATCTTCAAGAAAATTCCACCCTTTCCTTATGAATCCTCCTTCATAAATATTTTGGAGATGAGCAATGCCAGCAACCTGATCTAATTCAGGAATTTCTAAATATTGTGAAGTTTGACATTACAAAATTAATTAATATTTCTCTCATGATAAAACACCCCTCAGTTTTGGAAAATGTTAATTAGAGAGACCAGATATAAGTATTTGTTTTAAACCTAAGGCTTTCACTGATATTTTTTTTCCAAAAATCACTTTATGTATTTCACGGAGTTAAAAAAAAAGCATCCAGCTGATCTGTGGGCAGAATAAAACCAGAAAAGAATCCAAAACAAAAAGTGAATATTTTCTCCCTAAGGAAACATTATTGCTATTGTGTTTGTAAAAAACTGTTTTGAAAGTATAAATATGAAAAAATGATCACAATTGCAGAGGGAAGAAATTCACCACGACCCAAAACCAAAGATGCTTTCTAGAATGCTAAAATACGAAGAATTTTATTATTCCAATACAGATTTATAACAATTAGTCAGAATCCTGTTCACCCTTTTTCCCAATTCCTTGAGTACAGAGGGGATGTAGGAAAAGTTACAAAGCTTTTTCCAAAGTAAAGGATGTGACCATACTGTAGCAGGGATGGAGACAACACTGTTTCCAGAAGCTATTAAATATGTGTGTATGTGACCCTTCATGGTCAGTATTTAGTGCTTTTATAATGTTTTGGCAGACTTTTTCCAAATGTTCTGCAATGGTGCCACTTAGGGGCATGCTGACACCCTATGAACACCTGTGAGCTAAGGGAAGGCACTGCTTTTGTCCAAGTTAGTACCTCCTGATGGGTATGCAGCTTGCCATGTTTTCTTTATCTTCTACAGTGTCTGGCCAAAATCATGATCATATATTAGCTTTTTTAGATTTGATATACTTAATGGTCTTCATTGCATCACAAAGATACATAGGAATCCTTTCTCCAGATATCCTAGTGATATCAGTGAAAAAAATCCTCCTGAAAAAAGCCTTTGCATGGAACATATTAAACATTGCTTTTGATCTTAGAGTAGCTTTCTCTTGACAATTAGGACTAGGAGAAACTGTTTAAAATGTCATGTAAGCTCTATCTTCAGAAGACAAAGGCAAATTAGATGCAGTGTTGTGTTTCTTTGCTTTTACTGGCCTGACACTACTTGTCAGCTTTAGTGCTCTAGGGGCAGAGAATACAACTTACGTACAGAGAAAACCACTCTTTCAAGCAGCATGGAAAATATCTAAGGATTGCTCAAGAAGTTAGCACCATCCATCCTCATTAAAGTTGTGAGGTGAAAGATCCTTAGGGTTTATAAAGTTGGAATAGAAAGAGGGATAAAACATCACGGGCTCTATATTTCAGCTGTTATTCTACTTCAATTTATAGGGAAAGATGAGATCCTATGAAAATAAAAAGTTACAGAAGGTAATTAGGCAGATATGACATCTCCTTCCAATGTGCGTGAGACAGAATGTATTGGTTTGAAAATGCAAATAGAGACACAAAGGCCTTTGTCAGGTATGTTTACCCATAGCGTATACACTTCTGCTGAAAAGCTTCCCTTCCACCTCTTTGGAACCACATTCTAACTGTCTCTATGATTTGGGCTAAGGACCTTCATCCTGCAAGGAAAGGTAATTCCCTGTGGGAGATGAGGCTCTAAACCCCCAGGGAGACTTCCAGATGCTGTTTGGCTTGCTGTATTGGACTGCTGTAACCATGGCTACACTCAGAACCTGCAGGGTAGGAAGCACCATGCTTCTTACAAAGGGAAATGACATTTTATAATTAGTTTATTTCCCATCTGGGAGGTTGTCCTCCATAATCTGTTTCAGATGCAGAAGTCAAAGTCAGCCAGGCTTGTAAGAGAAGCATAGTTCGTGTGGCTATGCCAAATCCCTAACATCAGAAAGACAAGGGCTATTTGAATCCATTGCCATGCACTAAGTCCTTGAAATAACACCTAGATCCCAAGCATGACTCAAAATAACGACCTCTGGAAAACTCAAGCTCCTTATAGTTGGCTTAAAGTGTCACTGAAAACTGTGGGAAATGAAGACAACTAAACTGCCATTTTTGATCCTGTCACTGCTGAGGACCTCCATCTACCCCAGGAAACACGAGAGAGTAAGAGGCAGCCGAGTGACCAGGGCCCTCTTTGGGTACTTCTCTGCAGCACTTTCTCTGATTTCAGCCTCCTCACAAGGATGGGAGCCAGCACACTTATTGCCCTAAAGAAAGTTATTTTCCAGTGCTCTTTTCTCAACTGGATATAAGGCTACCCAAGCAGTAGCATAGGCCATGTAGCCCTGCCTGTCTTTTTCCCCAAGAGGAGAAGAGATGAGATCCCTCTCTAGATTGAGCACTGGGGGATTCCCCTAGCTGACATTTCTCATCCTAGATATTTTCCTTTTGCCAGCTGCACAAATGATTCAGATGGGAAAACAGAGTCAGGGGGATCATTTTTCTCTAAAACTGAATGAGACTGCACAGAAAATTACATGAATATTTAACTGAGTTGTCAGTTTAAATGCTGAAATACAGTTTGACATTTATCAAGCCAGCTGCACGGAGGAACAGTGGAGCAATTGTCACTGCAGTGACAAAAAAACAAAACCGAGGGAAGTACAGTCCAGGCTTGAGCTTTGACATTTGCCCAAAGACCTGAAGTTAATAATTTATATTGTGGAAGTCATTCACATACTAAACTATTAAACCAAAAAAAAAAAACCAAAACCCCAAAGAGTGAACATCTAAATAGAGCATGAGGTGTAAAGGAGAGGGGAAAGGTTAAGTCCAAACACAGCTCACCAGAAATCCATGCCGAGGAAACCCAATCCAAGAGCTGACCTGTACAGCTACAAATATCACAATTAATTTGTTTCCCTCTGAAAATTTAACTTATCTTTCTGGCTTGTGAGCACATTAGTGAAGAGAAGAGAAAGAGTGTTACCTTGAATGTCATCATTGAAAGTGCAGTACTTGTTACGGTACTTATGCAGGAGGCGGAATGCATTGACATTAGCAAAATCCTCAAACTGAATGAGGCAGTTCATGCCATATCTAAAAAGACAAAAAAGTACGCATTACATTAAAAAAATTCAAAGTTATATATTAAAAAGCTATTAACATTTGCAGTAATATTTTGAATAAAGTATAATATGATTCATACATCTACTGATATGTTTCTGTTATATTTTGTATCTTTACATTCACAGAGATTAACTAGAAGGCATAATTATACTACTAGTAATATTCGCTCAGTTCTAAGCGATGAATAAAAGATCAGTGGTGAAAGCCTTCATCTCTCTGCACACATCTCAACACAAGTCTTCACTGAGCAATTAGCTAATGAACAAAAAATGTTGGTCCCGTAAGGAAGATAATAAAAAGGTAACACATTCAGAAGATGGACTTTATTTTATTGTCATTACGCAGATCAGAACCATGTAATCACTCACAACATGATGCTTGACCATTCCTATTATAAAAGTAGTATTGATCAAAGCCATGGCAAACATAGGCAAACAATACACGTGTGAGAACAATTTAAGGAAGGAAAGTGATAGCTGCAAATTTGAATTGAGTTACACTTGGCTAATATACATTAAAACTTTGGGTATATGCAAAAACAAGGCTATCTACATTTCTTACACCTCCCGTTTCTTAAATAATATTCTAAAAATCAATGTTATCATCCATTTTAACATTTTCCCATCCTTGTAGCTAATGGAACAATTCAAATTGGCCTTTCCTACTTTGAAATCTCCATATACTGCATTTTGAAAATGCAGCATGCAGTTGTATCAGCTGAACAATTTCTGTCATTTAGGTGATATGATTGTGTCAGTCAGTTCAACAGTAGAGGAAAAGTAACTTGATGAACCTCATGGTAACAGTCTCAAAGTCAATGCCAATCACTAGCACACAATTTCTCATATAGGCAGTTGCCTATGATGACTTCAACAGGCACAAGGCATCTCAAATACATCTAAAAATATCAAAGAGAGGAACACAGGAGCATATACATGGAAACATTCAAGGTCAGGTTGGATGGGGCTCTGAGCAACCTGATCTAGTTGAAGATGTCCCTGCTCACTGCAGGGCCTACACAGATTGCCTTTAAGGGCCCCTTCCAACACAAACCACTCTCTAATTCTGTGATTCTATTTTTCCTTTTTTTAATAAGGAAACTGAAGACTCCTGACACTAGACTTTTATGCCAATACCTAAAACAATTGCCCTGATGTGTCAAAAAGATTATTGCTAAAATGAAAGTTAATAAGTTAAATTATATTAATATTACTACTCTATATCACAGAGTCATAGAATCATAGAATCATTTGTGTTGGAAGGGACCTTAAAGGCCACCTAGTTCCAACTCCAGTGCCAGGGACACCTTTTGTCTAGACCAGGCTGCTCAGAGCTTCATTCAACCTAGCTTTGAACAATTCCAGAGATGGGACATCCACAATTTCTCTGGGCAACCTATTCTAGTGCTTCACCACCCTCACAGTAAAGAATTTTTTCCTAGTATCTAATCTAAAGCTCTTCTCTTTCAGTTTGAAGGCATTCCCCCTTGTCCTGTCACTACAGCTCTTGTAAATATCCTCCAGTGCTCAGATAGGTGTTTTTTAATAGTACTGTCTCTGGATTCCTTGCCTGCCATTCACATATGGCATTTTCAAGTGCTTTCATAAAACAAAAGCAAAAAAACCCACAAAACCTCATAAAACAATGAAAACATTTCTAGACAAAAACTATGTAAAAACTGAATTCAGGCTCACAGACACTGACAACAGGAAAAAAAACAAATATAACTTGAATACCCTCGATCTCATATGGGGAAAAAAAAGATTAAAACATGAAAAGTTTAAAACATACTGTTAGTACTGAAACCATCCACAGAAATCTGGATCTGGAAATACCACATAAACATTATTCCACTCTGGAATAATATTAAAAGAAAAGGTATTTTTTAAAAAAGGTATTTCAAACTTAAATAAACCCAATGACAATTTGCACAGACTAAGGAACCACTTGATTAAAACTTTAAAAAAAATTGCATTAAGGTGTTGCTATGAAATTACTACCACTAGTGTCTAACAGGGTGAGATTGCAACAGCACACACCCTGACTGAGCTAAAGATTTTCCTTATCTGCTAGCAACACAAATCCTTGAGAGACAGTCAAGCAGTTCACGCTTCATCCAGAAAATACATACATGTACTAAGCAGTTCAGTATAAATAATAATATACTGAGCAGTTCAGTATAAATACGTTAATCAAGTTTTTCTTTATACCATATATGTGTTTGGCAACCACATTAAGCAAACCCATCAGTATTTTAAAAAAGGACAAAAATGCCTGTGACTAAATTAATTTCCATGGAAATCACATATTTACAGCCCTATTACAATTAGCCAAATCTGTGGGGATTCCACTGGCAGGAATGGTAATCCCTGCTGAAAATAAATACATCTTCAGGTTTTATGGAAAAACCTGGAGTTCTTCAGCAGCATGACAGGCAACTGTTTAAAAGAGAATTTGGCAAGTCAGTAATCCAGTACTGTAAATCATAGGTGGGTTCAAGTAAGAAACTAGAGCTACTTTCAAAAATTAATTTAAATTTCTAACGTGATTAATTTTCTGCAATGAATTTCTGTGATTGCGTAAGGGTCCAGGAGCTGACAGTTGCATAATAATATGAAACTAATGAGATTAACACTCTGGAATCCTGGAGTTTGGTTATATGTGTTTCTTGGATGCCATTAAGCCAGTCTGCTTCTTTATTTTACCATATATAACACTCCATTTTCTCATCTGCATTTGATTTTTCTCCGTTTTCTTATCCATTACCTTTGTAGACACAGACCCAAACTTCCTGTGAGTTACATTAAATAAGTGTCCCTGTAGAAAACACTCATCCTATACTGGGCACACTATCCACACTAACTCTCCGAGCCAGATGTTATGGCTGTTTAATTAAAATAGGAAAAAAGCAGGCAGTCTAACTCTGGGCCTCTGAGATTTTGGTATCATAGCAGAAATATTTCTAAGCACCATTCTTAGTCATTGCAAGTGTAGTACATGACATCCAGGTAAAAACCTGAGACTTCAGGACTGCCCATGACCTACAGTACCTCATAAGACATGTGAACTTTGAGGTCTATGTTCTCAAAAAAGTCTAATCAAATCCGGTCGGTGGGCACCCATGAGAGACAAGAAAATTACAGTGTTTCTCTACTTGGAGTACTCCCGTTCTCAAAATCCCTAATAGATGAGACAGACAGATGAGGTAATACAAAATAGATAATATCTGGCATTCCAGAAAATCCCCGTGCAGTAAGGGATTAGCTACAAAGGTGCCACACAGTTCTGGGAGCAGCAACCATACCAAATTCTTTCAATTTCCATCAATTCTTCTATGACTTCCACATCCTATTATCACAATGACTTTGAGCAAAAATTGAGCCAAAACCTAAGACAATGTTCACAGCCAACAGCTGAGATCCACTTTCCTTCCTGTGTTACATTGCAATATCCTTCCAACCCTTTCACACTCTGATGGACAGTTTTAGCTTGTGGTTTCTCACTATAAAGGGAAATTGTTCCCATCAACCTTCACGGAAGCAGAACAGGTCCTCTCTGTTTGCACTTCATACTCCGCTGTCATTCCAGATTTTCCATTTGGAAGTGCATCTCTCCGTATGTGGGTATGTTAGACAAATAACTACTGGATGAGAAGGGAACCAAGCACTTTATTGCTTGCCCATGTGCAGTCATCAAATTGTGTTGCGCCTTCCAAACCACTCGTATTTGAGCAACTGTGGGCCACGCTCCAGCTCTGTAACTTGTACGATCTTTGCAACATTATGGAAGTGGAAATCAAAGCATACAGCTATCCTAAAAAGTGACCGTCTTAAATGTGACCATCTAAAATGTGACCTATCATCAATACTTGATATAGATACGGCACAGATTGACTTCTCTAAGTATCCTCAGATGACTTAGAGTGACTGATCGGGCAGCTCCAGACACAAGTAACAGATTTGCTACAAACAAAATCATCAGATTTAAACCACCACTGAATGGTTGTGGTTAACTGTTCAAGGAAGCATGTTAAAAGCCAGCAACTCCAGGCAGAACAAGGTTAGGAGACAAAATTACAAAGCACTGCCACGACACAAAATGCTGTAAGAGGTACTTCTCCATATTTTAAAAGTAGCAGCCTACCTATTAAATGTGACTGTACAAAATAAGGGTGCTAACCTGTGTACTGCTTATATAAGTAGCTAAACTTGATCATCGTATACCTTAGGACAATTCCATCTTCCTATGGACTTACAGTGTAACCTGAAAACATTTTAATTTCAACGTGTCACCTACAGCAGAATCACAGGAGCGGATATCATAGTCAGTTACAATGCTGCACATATGAATCACATCGTGCCTTACTGCGTGCTCAAAACAGGGACAACAGTAACCACCACAGCTTTTGACCCAGGGACATGTAGGGGATAATTGGGAACTGGAGGAAGACATAACTGACATGCATTTTCGTATTGAAAGGTGGTACAAATAAATAGGAGAAAGAACGTATCCAGTGGGCCCAAACTGACTTAACCAGAACACCTGAAGAAATTATAGGATCCCATACCACAGCACCAAAACTAAATTTTAAAAAAAAAAATCTGGGAGATGTTCCCCCTCAGTGTGCAACTATAAGGAATGCCCTAATGAATTCTTAACTATTTTTGCGCTCTGAAAAACACTTCTCTGAAAGTGGTATCTTTGCTTGAGTCCTGGTTAGGACTGCTGCATTTTTGCAAGCGTTTTGTAGCTGTTTGGGATGTGTCACTGCAGTAGCTGATTAAACAAACATAAATTGTCCCTAGAAAGTGATAATCCACACCACTGTTCCCCCTTGTAAATCCTGTTTTGTCACCCATGCCTTTCTGTGTACTTGGACCTTAGATTCCTGCTCCAAGTCACACAAGGCAGTCTGAATCAGGATCCAACTGGACAGAAGTTCAAAGCTGTATTTCCTTTTTCTGCTATGAAGAGAAAATGTGGACAACAGAGGTGGCAAGCATGCAACATCAGATTTGTCATCAAGTATGGGAAGCAAGTCTTGGACAATGGATTAAAAAGAACCATCTTAGTGAATAACGTGTGGTTGCCAGAAAACAATGTTTCCAATACTTCTCCCAATTTACAACATTTTTTTGTGACAGTCTTAGCTTTGTTCATCCCATTTATAAATAAATTTATATTCAGTTGTCTGTGACCACAATGTCAATCTTTCAAGTAATTCTACAGAGTATATCTTTATATAACAGACTGAAGAAAAACGTCCAAAGCTCTTTAACCATCCCAAACATACGGTACCAGCATTTTGGCAACTTAATGCTCTTAAGAACCTCAAACAGGGAAAGCCCTCAAGAATCCAGTGGGAGCTATAAAAGTTTGGGCATCATTTTGAATTCAAACCATATGATCAGCAAAATCCATGCTTACTTCGGCAGTTAAGAATTTTTTCTGGAAATATATTTAGATCATTTGTTCTTACTGCCAGCATTGTTTTGGAAGCTTTCCTAAAGGAACAAGTGGTTGCTTTTTAGGTTTTCAGTGCTTCCATTTTCCTACTTGACTATTTTTTCTTTGCTTCATACGTGACTGAAACTGCAAAAGCCTTATAAACCACCAGAAGTGGTTGCTGCCACCCATTCCTAAGAAGGAGCAAACCAAAATGATAAAAAACAACATTGGTGTTCAGTCCCTTGCCTTGTGCATCATGCAGCCACTCTGCCAGCCGGAACTATTTACAGTGCACCAGGATGACGTGGAAATCATCTCCTTCCTCCCTGCTCCAAATGCTGTAATGTTGCTCATTACTATATATCCCACTGCTCAAAACAGATTTAAAGCATAAAGGCAATGCTACGAACTCCTCTTTGTGACGGGGCT
This sequence comes from Sclerurus mexicanus, assembly GCA_013396755.1. Lineage (NCBI taxonomy): Eukaryota > Metazoa > Chordata > Aves > Passeriformes > Furnariidae > Sclerurus > Sclerurus mexicanus. Next base: position 1,489,476 of record VWZF01002706.1, on the reverse strand, counting down.
TTCTCAAAGGATGCCTTCCCACCTCTCCTCCTGACAGCTCTCAGGACCTGGATGCCTTTTTCTCCTGCTCCATCCTAGCATGTCTTCCACTACAATTTTAACCCACTAGGTAAATTTAACACCATTTGAATGAGCGGGATAGAGCTTTTCCCCAATAATTGTTACATATGTGTCCTGTGGAAAAAGGTGGCCAAGATGAGATACCCTCCAGTAAGCACCCCAGCCCCTCTGCAGCAGCTGTTACTACTCACAATGCCTTTCTAACAGCCTGATGTGCTACAGCTGCACATCAGAAATCTGTCCAAGGTGCACTGAGCTCTAGCCAGTACTACAATGTGAATACCTTCCCAGAAAAGGTATCATTAAATTACAAATAACTTTCTCTGTCCTGAATTGGACCAGAAAGTCAGACAGGACATTCTTCACAGGAAGAAATTTTCTAAAGAACTTAATCGAAACTGTCAGCATCTCTACTTTCCACATGAATGACTCTACTTAAAATTTGTTTTTTATTCCCCTGTATGCAGCTGTTGGTTTTATTTTATCTACAAAAAGCATTTACTTTCATAGGGCTATTTTTCACAGCCATTTTCTGTTTCCAAACCAATCCTTGCCCCAGTGAGCTCAGTAGATATCCAAAGTAGGCACAGGGGTAGGGGAGATGGCAGCGTTTAGCACCCGCCATCAGCAGACCCTTGTTTCCTCCACGTTCTGTTAAGGAAATATAATTCTACAAAACCTTTCCACGTTACTATTCCCTGGCACAACCACAGCCCTGCTTTGTACCAGTGCTTCTAGCACTCTTCTGCTTTCATCCTTCCCTGTCCTGAGCAGATTTGTTTTTCATCTCCATGGCCTTTCTATCCCAGGAGTAGTGAGGAGAACGGGCTGGAAATGACTCATAACTTTCTCCCTTTTTTCCCCCTGCCAACAGCACTGCTACATGTGTGGACTTCACAGGCCATGGGAAGAGCAAGGCTTAGTAGAAGAGCAGCGCTCAGTTAGGAAGGTCTTGAGGTTGGAGGTCCTCAAAGATTTTGCTCACAAGCAGAGAAGCAAAACCAGATTCTTTGCCCACAGTCAGGCACTACAGACATAAAGGGCTTCTCTTACACAAAAAGGTAATTAAATTAAAAGCTTTTGTAGTATACTAACATAAACAATTATTCCAAGTAAAAGATAGTCTGTTTTTTTTTTTAAAGTTGTCATCAGCTTCGTTGCATCACACTCTGAGGCGAGGACTATTTGCTCTTTAAACTAGTCTTAGAAGTCCACCCTTTTGAAGCAGTAAGTTGAAAACAGCTCTAAACATATCCTCTCTAAGTTTTTGTGCATTTTCAAAGTGCTGGTAAAGGATTAACACGGACAGACACCAGGGAACCTGAACTGGATTTGTTCTATTTTAATATCTGATTGAGGTAATTCTTGGATGCCTCAGGGCTGTAATATAAAAAGGCTATGAAATAATTACCTCTAAGTTACCATAATTGTAAAGTTTTATTTCTTCTTGTTGCAAAATTATTTGTATTTTATTTTTGATTTCTATATTTGTTCTAAAGTACTGCACACAGCACTGTTGTCAGGAACTAGGCTTGATGGTAACTTAGACTCTTCCAGTTCACATGTATAGTCTTGTAACAGCATTAGTGAGGGGGTAATAGTGATGTATGAATGGAAACGTGTGCCCCACTGGAAGCAGCAGCAAAACAGAGGTGAAAACAGTGGCACACGCGAATAAGGAAGGACAAAACTGACTGCAGGGAAATTAAAAATGCCTCATTTACATCAAGAGGAGCAGGCCTGAGCTCTGGTAAGGCCACAGCACAGCCACGATCCTGGGACCACGATCCTGCCCCTTGACAGCAGCAGAAGACCAACAATCACTGTCACAGCACATCACATATGCCACTCCTTGTCCTCTGGGCACAGCAAGAAGTCATACTGCAATCTGGATAAAGTCACCGTGAGGACATACAGACGAATGGAGAGCAGACACAAAAATGGAGGCTGAAGTAAGCAATACCTTGAGGCAAAATGACTATGCCAGAATGGCTGTTGGATCCTAAAGGCATAGAGGACCTGTATAAAATCCCCAGCAGCCCAGAAAAAGCACTGAGGACTTGACAACCAGGGTGCCTTTGCATTCAGTGTCACACATGAGCCATCCTGGTCATACCACATGCACACATACTTGCTGACACTTCGAGAATGTAGGCATGACACTGAATAAATAAAATGAACTTGTTTAAACACTTAACGTAGTCCACCTCTCTGTCCTGTACGAACTTCACTGAGTGCTGTCAAAGCAATTTCCAGCAGTGGATTGTGTCAAGTTTCCTCCTCTTCACTGTGAAACGGTCCCCTCAGCAGGAAGGTGGCTGGATAGCACAGGACTGAGATATGGTATAATACACATTATACAAATAAATTACGCTTTTGAAATTTCACAAAGTCAGACATAAGCCAAACTCTTACACTCACTTCTTGACATACACAAACATCAGGCGCAGCAGATTAGATCACAGCCACGAAAAAACACACCACACAAACACAGAAGTATCTGGGCTTGCCTAACTCTCAGGTTAAATCTGAAGAGGAATAAAACTGTATTGTAAATTTTAGTAGTTTTCCTCCCTAAGAAAACAGGTGCTCCATACAGATTTCAAGTAAATAGCAAACTGAATAACTGTGATGCTCTCTCATGAACTTGTATTGGTTTACTTGTTAATCTTGACCCCACCTAAGCCAAAAGTAAAACTCCGGGAGCCTGAAAATGTAATTCTACCTCTCCTAGCTATTCCACTGCTTTTCTCAGTGTTACCACTTAGCTGCTTTAACTGTGACTTAGACCACAGAACAATCTCAAATTACCTTTAGTTTTACATTCACTTAAAATAGATGAGTGCAGATTTGAAACAGATGATCCTAGATTATTTTTTCTTTCTTTTCATCCTCTTCAATTCTTCTTTAGAGACTTGGCACTGTGACACTTTTGGCTGAGGGAGGAGAGGGTACTGAACAGATGGATTGGTCAAGTGTTTGAGCAGGCTAAATCAGAAAAACAGAGCATCAAGAAAGAAATCCATCTCATAGGGAAATAGTAAGTAGCTTTATTCCTCATGAATCTTCAGCTGTAGCTAAAGGTGTCTCTTATTTTTTGCCATCCCAAAATATAGTGGTCTTTGTTAAGCCCCTCAAGCCTACTTTTTTATTTTAATTTAATGGCTTTACATTAAACCAAAAAAGAACTACTGTTATAAAAAAAAAAGTGTATAAAATACACTACACTGTCTGATAAATCATCCTACACAGCTTAAAATCACTTGAATCTAGTTTCAAATGGGTGCTTCCTAGTTACTTCACAACTGCAATCTTTAAATCAGTGACTATTCCTGTCCATCTTAGATTGTCAGGAATTTTACTCTGCCAAGAAAAACATTAGAAAGCCACAGCTCTGAGGTTTGTCCTGGTATTGGTATGCACCTGAACACTTTACTAATCAGATTTTTAATGCTTTCAATTTTGCAGAAGTTATCAAAAAGAAGTAAGCACAGCAGCACTTGAACAGTGGTCAACAATTGCACAGGCTATCTAGAGGGAAGTCCTCTAGAGATCTTTTAGTATGAACAATACTGTTTTATATATATTACTATTCGTAATTGCTGTGATTAGTGGAACCATCTATTCCAAGAAGTCTGGATTCCTTAAGTATGGACAAGTTCTCATATTTCCGTATTAAAATGAGAGCTGCACTTGGAAAAGGTAAAGCTTTCATTTTGTCTGGGCAAATTAGATTTGCATTGGCTGTGCATACTTTAAGGTGGCATTTTGCTTAAACAAGCTGCATTTTATTTTCTTGACAATGAACTTTCATATATTCACTGCCCAGACACTAATTTTCCCCACTTTCTAAAAAGGGGGAAGGGTCTGCATTACAGCAACAAAAATAAAATGAGAACCTTGGCTGATAATTTTACAGCAGAAAGTTTCCTAATAATTTTTCAATTCTATTTATTTAACTGAGTCTAATAGTATTTAAAAATAATACTTCAAAAAAAGGCTAATATATTAAAATATTTACTTAAATACATGAGAATTCCAGCATAGGTCAACAGAACCACTCCTTTGCTCTAACTTAAAAGCCTGCTTTGAATGTCTCACTGAATCAGGCCTGAGTGATTTATAGCAAATGCAATGCCTTTTTGGAAAAGATACTGTATCTTTTGCCAGGATTTAAAGATTGCTAAGTAGCCTTAGGAGGGTAAACCAAGATGACTGCACTTCCTTACATCTTTGATGATATTTGTATGAGTTTATAGACATTTTCCATAAAATAAATGATGCAGTTGGATAGCCAAATTAGTAGAAAGCCTGGGGCAGCACATCTGCTCTTTCTCCCTGCTACTCTAAACTATAATGAAACAGATGGAAATCTCAATTCCACCACTGACAGCCTTCACCCTGACTGTTAAAAAGCAAAGAAGTAATGAGCTTTCAGAAATGTCAAAAAGAGGTTATAACAGGAATACTTAAAGCATTTCTGATAGATGAAATACACTCCATAATATTTGTACTGTTTGATCATTAATGAAACAAACCTCACCCTTTCCAAATTCTTGATGGCATTTTTAAGGCATTAAAATATCCAATGTACCCACAACACAAATTACACTTGAGAGAAAAGAAGCATATTGGAGGCTAGACTGAAGAAATGGAGAATGTACTATTTTCAAGGCATTATTTAGACAGTGTGCTGTTTGCCTTGAGGAACTGTGAGTGTTACAGTGGAACATCACAGAGTCACAGAATGGCTGAGGCTGGCAGGCACCTCTGGAGACCATCTTATCTACCCACCCGCTCAAGCAGGGTCAGCTAAAGCAAGCTGTGCAGGACGACATCCAGACAGCTTTTGGATACCTGCAGGGACACAGACTCCACAACCTGTGCCAATGCTCAGTCACCCTGACAGTAAAATGGGTTTTTTTTCTAAAGCTGAAACTTCTCTTACATTTAAACACAATGTTTGTGTCTTATTTTCTCTTGTCCTGTCACTGGGCATCACTTGCAAAACAGCTTGGCTCCTTCTTTAAACCCTCCTGATATTTGTACACACCCTCTGAGCTGCTGCTTCACTGGACTGAAAGGTCCAGCTCTCAGTCTCTCCTCCCAGGAGAGACGTTCCAGTCCTAGAGGCCCTTCACTAGTCACTGAGATACAGCACTCCAGGTGAATATGGATGATAAAATCTAACTAACCATATGACATGTAGTGCATTGATTATTTGACATAATAACACAAAGACCTATTTCTTCTCCAATCAGTCAAGGAAAATTTCGCAGTGTGAGAAATAATTCATATGTAAGTAATGAAAGTTAATGAAAATGATGATAGGATAGTATTTGGCTTTGAGTGCCAAAGCCACTTCCACTTACATTAATGTCTTTAGAACGAGATCTAAGGTATCCATACTGTTCTTATGAAGAAAGCAATTCACCGTACACAAACTCAGTAACTCTGTTATGCCTAGATTTGATGCCAGGCTTTACTTAACATCACTAATTCAAGGGGG